>CP139502.1:152013725-152051391 GCA_021014915.2 Artemisia tridentata subsp. tridentata | reverse complement strand
TAAACTCATGGGCCCACAACTCACAATCTCCATAACTCATAAGCTGTAGACACTCTGTATGCAATCAGAGTACTCAGCATTGCCCAATTGTCTCTCGACTATATGTTTTTCTTCGGCATTGGTGTTGCAATGGCTTGGATCTGAGCTTGTGTGCTCAGAAAAATTAGAAACATGTGTAAGTACCATGTCCTTGACTTTAGGCGGCGCAAAAAGAACGCTAACATCATCAAAAGTTTCTAGCTTAGCCATAGTATCAGTAGCGTCTGCCTGTCCATCAGTATCGTTTCGGTCAATAATCTTTGAAGTAACAGCCCCATAACGAGAAGTATCTGCCAGTTGAGGATCCACTGCTTCAGAAGTAGCAGATTTTCCAAGGGCAACACTAGGTGGCAATTGCATGTGAGGTTCCAGAATCGAGAGAAGTACACTGCAACACAGATAATGGTTATATAAATTCGGGTTCTAAGGAAAAAAGTTGGAAATAAATTAAATATGAGGTAACTTAATCTTAAAACACTTATAATAAACAGAATCCGAGCCTTACATAGGAGCCACTGAACCACGTCTCCATTCAGATTCCAATGAGGGAAGAATGGCAGATTTTGTTACTGCTTTACGGATCACGTTTAATGCAACAGTGCAATTCTGTTCCTGACTATCAGGAAATATCTGAGATACATTACCAAATGCTATCAAGCTCTTTAAGGGGGTTAAAGCTGGATCAAGGAAAGGCTCCAGAATCTCCAGAAGAAACAGAATCTGGTGCTTAACATCCTGAAAACAAAATGTATGTAGTTGAGCATAATCCTCATGAGGACGGTTCAATATAACAATTTGCATTTACATGGAGCAAACTGCCATAAAACAGCAGATGGAAGGGGGAGAAAAAAGGAACGATACCTTATATTTTGCCATTACATCGTCCATATGTCCAGATAATGCCAAAACAATGTACTTGAGAGCAACACGTGCATTGGACATGGCATTATGAGCACCCTAAAAACAATCAAAAAGCAAAAGCACATTTCGTGTTAACCGATTTAGTGCTTTAAAGTGTGCAACTTAAGGTTCATAAATTTGGACTTACATGAATTACACCTAAAAGGTCCTCGATAAGCTCCACAGCTAAGTCCACCTGCAATATTTTAGCAAACATTGTGACAGCTTTCTAGTTGAAATAAAAGTACAAATAATATGTTATAAGCTAACAGTATATCAGTGAAATAGATTATCTTGTATAACCTTTGCAATTACTTGACCCATCCATGGTCCCAGCACACCCGTACAGAGATCAATGAGTACGCATGCAGCCTTGGCCTGCATCACACGTTAATAGCAATTAGCTTTCACTGAAAACCTATATCAAATAAAGCAATATGGTTAGGCAAGCATATATAAACAAACATGTGATGGCGAAAACGATGACAAGTAGCCAGCACATCCATGAAGCAGCGGACGATACATGGGAGAAGTTGATGTCACCACAACCTAAAATTGGTTCCAACGGTAAGACAAAAGAAATATAGCAAGAAATTTGTATTGACATATTGCAAATTGTTATAGAAGAGGACAACCTGAGACAATGCGTGTTGCACAATGGGTTGTCTCCAAGCGGAAAAACTATCATCAACCTGGCTGGAATTGCTAAAATTAGGACGAAGCGCTGAAAGAAGTAAGAATATGAAAAGAAAGTCTTATTGCACATGAAAATTAGCAAAGACAAAGTAACCATCTTGCTTAAAAGAAATAGAGTAGCATTCAAGGTAAAAATTAAGCAGCATGGCATTTCCATAATCAAAGGCAATCATAGTATTCTCATTATTAAAAGCAACTAATAGTATTATTTTAATAAACAGCTCTAATAATAGAGATTAGGAGACATCAAGTATTATGCCTGATTTGAAAAGTAATCTAGGGTTAATTAAACAGCACCAGAAAGAACCCACCTCTTAAAACTAGGTCATTTTGGATAAGCAGACCAATTCTATATCATTCACATATTCATTATTTCCATTAAAATATCATTTGGGTCCTATCAAACAGGTAGACAGAAACCAAAAAGGTAGACAGATTGAAAGGAGGATAATTGCAAAGGGAGATCAGAGAAGCCCGTTCAACCATGGTTGAACGGTTTCAAGGGCTAAGATGTGGGCAAAGATTGAAGTACATTCTGGTCCATGGAAGACTTATTGAGGAGTTCACTGGAAAAACAGAACCCTAGAGAAACAGGCGGCACCATGGTAGCAAGAGATTGACATGTGCTCATATTCTTGACAACACCTCAGACATGTCTCAATTGACACTAACATGGAATGATAAGAGTGGAACATGGAGATATTTCTTGACCGATTAAGCATGGATACACATATGAGAAGGCTAAACTAGACTGGGACAATCTTGTTTAATTTAGACGACCAATACAAAGATGCTCCTGCATTTTATGATCAGCCATCAGAGAGAAGTTCACTACAAGATAAGATGGTAAATTGGAGCTCTAATTATAACCTTCTGTGTCCCCTATGTGATTACTCGCATGATAGTTATTCAGATATGTTGTTCTACTATCCTTCTTGTTCCATTGTGCATACTCATCATGTGTATGAAATGGGTTGAAATGGCACGAAAGATTCATGGGCTCCAATTGCTTGGCGTCCAATTATCAACTACCTTAAGACGAGAGGTAAAGGGAGATCAATCTGGGTTCTTGTTCAAAGATTGCTCTTGATATTGTGGTTGCAGGAAAGGAAAACAAACTATTTTCTTCAACACGGGTAGGGAATAAAAGCTCTCACAGACGTTATCATCCACCTTGTTCGGCAACAACTAATGGGTTAACAAATGAAGGATAATGATATGCAGAAGGTTGGCAGAAAAGTGAAGAATCTCCCTAAATTGTCTGCACGCCAGAAATGGTGCCCTCTTGTTTCTGAATAGTACCACTAAGAGGATATGTAATGACTATTAGAATAGATGTATATAAATCTCTAACGATGGGTGTGTCTACATAAATTTCTATTCTACCCCCTTTAGACATTAGTCTAAGGATTTATCAGCAAGTATTTTTGTAATTTCCATATTCTAATTAATAAGTGTTTTACTTCGCGGAAAATGGAGTAGTTTGGCAGGTTGGGTAGCAGGCCAAGGCACTTATATTTCTAAGCATCACAAAAATGAGCCGGGTTAGGTTAACCCGCCAACATATAACTTGTGAATTGCATAAACTGAAAGTATTAAATGCAACTCTTGTTATTATAATTAATATACTAATTATAAATCTTTATATAAAGCAAATTAGGTAGCTGTTGGCACTTGCTTATGCCATAAGTGACTATTAACGTATCTAACCTTTTTCTTTGTTAGCTACGTTTATTTAACCCTTTATCCTATTAGCAAGACAATATAACCAAATTTGACATATTTCACATGTATAGTCATAAACTCTCTTATCAAGTTGAAATTGTACATCACATGCCGTGCATTTAACATTAAAGAGGATAGAGTCGCATTCTAGATCAAGATTAGTAAAATACACCAAAAGGAGCTAACCTGGCAATAAAGCTTGTATGAGTGGCAAGGTGGACCAAAACTCAGAACTGTTTTCAGCCAATTTGCTGCAAAGCAGAGGCTGAAACATAAATAAACATATCAACATGTAATGCAAGCGAGGTCACAGGCATGCTGCTATAAGTAACATACTACACTTTGAGTACATTTTGTAGAAGAAGTGACCCACCTGGGATGCACAAGCAAAAAGAACGTGTAAAATTCCTTCTTCAACCGCCTTAATGTCTAGGAGTTGGAGATATGTAAAGTCCCAATGATCATCAGTTACTTGAAACTCCTCCCCAAACAAGTTTGAGTAATCTGTGGTTTGAAGAGCACTAAGGGACTTGGAATTTGGGTCCTCATCATTATCTGTTGTGACATCAGATGTAGAGATAGATGCTTCATGCATCATGTTGGGATGTTCAAGCTTCCGTAAAACTCTAGAAGCCTGAAATGAAGTTTACAATGATAACTAAAATCTGTACGCATCAAGGATCTTTTATGCTCTTACAATGGAATTTATATCACTTCTACTGCGCATAAACGTAGAACAGAGACCAACTATTACCGTTCTACAAACAGTTCCAAGATGAGAATCCTTATAAGCCTTTCTTAGCAGCAGAAGAATTGCATCAGCCCGGAAAACAGTGGAGGTGGATGTGTGAGAGAAAGTGGATACTGTGTTACGTGATCTCCTTGGCTGAGAAAGATAAGAAGAACATGAAAACTATTAATCAACTGAAAGAAAGCTAGCTACAAGTAAATCTTGGTCACAACAATACAAAGAAACAGGCGGCATTTACCTCAAAATTAGAGGAAACTGTTAAAACTGGTGTTGAAAGACTCTTCTTGGATGCCTCACTGTCCAACACTTTGCCAGCTGATTTAGCATTTTCCCTATAATTGTTACAATGAGTATATCATGAGGCAACATGGAACTTCAGTTTAGACATAGGAATATGATAGAAAGATGCATAAAAAAAAAAAAACTTGAAGATAACGAAAATTTCTAGCTAGTAACCTCTCATTTAGTATGTGCAGGATTGGGTAAAAGGGTCCAGCAAGCATAGCAAGAAACCGAAGAGTAGGTTCTGAGGCATCTGCAAAGCTGTTAAGATCTGCCTGCACAAAAGTATGTTCATTAACATAGTATGAAGAAAATAAAACAAAGTTGCAAGATATTTATAATTAACAGAAAATTATACCTCAAGTTGGGGAAGGAATGTCACCAACCGTCCCGCCAGGTCTTGAAGAAGCTATATACTAATGGAGTTAGATAATTAAATTAATGTATAAACACGCATCCAATCATTTGTACACAGATAGCTAAACTAACAGAGAAATAAAAACTATCAAGATATACATATGTATGTAGCACACATTATATGTGTTAATGTGTGCGCGTGTGCATGTGCGCATGTGTGTGAGTGTAATGTTCCACCTGAAGATGAATGTCCTCAGCGTCTTGTTTGGGAGAAGTAATATACGGCAATAGGTGGTTAATAACAGGTTGAAACTCTGGTTCAAGACCAGTAACTGGGACACCAATCAACTGCAAGGCGGAAAAAAGTATGATAAAAGATAAGCGAGAAGAAAAAAAAAGGGTAATCGACCCTCTGGCGGATCCCACCGACGGATCCCCCAGTTGAGAAAGGTAAATAGCGTAATACCATGATTAAGGGACACGGGGACAGGATTTGAACCCATGACCTCCGCTTTATGCTGCATGTCCCCAATAACTGGACTATAAACATCATAAATGGGACATAACAAGAACTAATAATTGATTGTTGCACTGAAGCAAGCAGAAAAGGTGCCGAAAACAGCCTATTACCTGAATGAAGAAAATAGCTATAGGATTCCCCCGCAAACAAGATAGTCTCACATATCGGCATGCAGTATAGTTCATTGGGTACATCATATCACGGCGAGGCGCTTCACACCGTGGCCGGACTCTTATAAAGGTCTCAGGCTGCAAAAGAGCGAAAGGTCAAAGAGGCAAATTAAATATTGATGAACAAACAAAACCATATAATGTGTTGTCCCCAGATCATTGATTGCTCATTCAACAAAAAGAGGTAGTAATGTAGGTTTCAAGTGACTTATGTCATGCGTATAGAGAGGTATATAATGTAATTTTTCCGAACTAAGTACAAATGCTACAGATCATGCAACGAAATAAAAAATAACTAAAAACTTAACTTCTAATTACCAAATTTGACGGTTACTGTTCTATAGCATCTGAAGCTTTACTACTATCTAGATCTAATATTCAATTCTAAATGGATATGCAATAATGGTCGTATGCATATAGCGTGGACCTCGGCTTTTAAGGTCAAACAAATAATGGATTAAGGGAAAAACGTACCGAGTCATCATTATAGATTACTAATTAATGAAAAGTATATACAACTTTTCTTTTTATCTCAACTTCATGTAGAAGCTTTTTGTTACAGAATTGGGTAGAGAAATAGATTTTAATTTTAATTATTGCGGTGAGACTTGGCCGAGTTTATTGAAATTCAATTAAGAGAACAAACTTTTTCTCTTTTTAGTGATCACAAAGAAAAGAGTAACAACTCGAGGAAAAATGAGATTTAAGAACTATATACTGTCAATATACAAAAAATACTTCTAACAGAAAACTAATTATTCATGTGTAAGGACAAGTACAAACTTCAACAAGCTTGTTATGATAGCCTGTTATGATAGCCGTACTGGAAACTCGTACCTTATATCGCAAGCCAACTGAAATTTCCCATTCCAACACGGATTTATTGTATATCCTTATGTGCGATAGCAGGCAAGGTTCCTACAAAAAGAAGCATGACTTGATAAAATATCACCATGTTAAGGTCATAAAGGATATTATAACAAATAAACCAAGAAGAAATAAACGCTCTATTGCTACAACTAGTTTCATGTTTGACAAACATCGAGTGGCGAACAACAAAGCAAATTTAATCAAGACAAAACCTATGCCAAATATAGAATAAGGTTGTATTAGTTTATGTGTAAGGGAATGAAGGAATGGATTTCATTCCCAATTAATTGTTGGGTTAGTGGGTTTTATTTAGAAATATGGGTATGAAACCCATAACATTAGACATAATCTAAACCAACAAGAGTGGTAGGTTTACAAAACCCATACCCATTTCTATACCCATAGTGATTTCCTTGACAAACCAACACTTCCTAACATTTCAGATTACTAAAAATTAAAACCAGTCACACTTATTAAGAGTGGCGGAACCAGGAATATGAGTGACCGGGTGCACGATCTTTTTTGAAATGTAATATAAAGGGGGGAAATGAAGAGAAAAAAACGATTTTATTAAAACGATTGAGTTCGATAATAAATAAGTTAACCCTTAACCTATTAATGGACTAATTAAGCTAGTACTAGAGACATGTTTTTTTTTGGACCGGCCGCGTTTTGGAAACTCTGGGACTTTTTACGAAATTTTGCACTATGATTCAAAATTTCATCCGTGTCCTGACACCGCGGGACACCCCCTAGTTCCGCCACTGCTTATTAACCGGAATATAGTTGGAAAACACACGATATGTACTAAAATATCATCTATATTCACAACTGCATTTCCCTAAGCCCCAACATTAAATACCGAACAACAATATAAACAGATTCAATAGACAACCCTACGAAATTGGATACTCTTTCACTAGCAAACTATTTTTAACTGGAATCTACCTGGGAACAACATATAATATTAACTAAAATATCATCCAATTTCACAGTTGCACTTCTCGAAATCATAATATCTGTGTCCCAAACAGCAGAATCACATATACAATTGAATCCTTAACCAGCTCAATTAACTAATATTGAGTGAAAACAAATGCAATTTCTAGAGCTTACTTTTAATCAAACCAATATAGCACACTTATTAACTAAAAAGAACACCATGATATTGATATCAACTAAAATATCATCTAATATCACAATTTCACTTCCTAAACACCAACAAATAAACAAGATTAAGCTACAAAACTCTGAAATTGAAACCACAAACAGCTTAATCAACTAATTTTAAAAGCGAATAGCCGAAAACAAATACAATCTATATATCAACTGAATACTGTCTAATTTAAGTTCCTTAACCCTAAATTATGCTGCAAAACTTAGAAATTCAAATCATAAAACAGCTCAATTAACTATAAATTAATTCAAAACACTTGCAATCTATATGAAACTTAGTTGAAGAAAACAACAAGATATCACCTAAAGCATCATCTAACTTTACTTTCTAAGCCCTAATATCTAGCCCCAAACAATAAAATGAAACTACAGAAAGAACTTTAAAATCGAACTTATAAGAAACTGATTTAACTAATTTTATCGCAAATACAAATAGAACCACATATAATCAACTAAAAATAATCTAATTTCACTTCCTAAACCCTAACAAACATAAATACGCTACAAAATCTTAAAATCAAACCATAAGCAACTAAAGTAACTATAATCTAGTTGAAGAACATCATCATATCAGCTAACTAAGACCTAAATTTATCATTTGTCAAACCCTAACAAACATAAACAAGCTACAAAGCACTAATATTGAACTTATAAGCAACTGAATTAAGTAACTTTACAAGCAAAAACGTATACTGTAGAACGACATGACATCTACTATATATCATCTAATTTCATAATTTTTACTTCCTAATCACCAACAGCAAAATCTTCCTACAAAACTTTAAAACTTAAACACTCAATCAAACGTTAATAACCAGCAACACTGAACAGCTGAATTGAATAAGCCTAATCGAAAACAACCACAAACTCTATCAAAGTCAGTTAACGAACAGCATGATATCAACTAAATAACATCTAATTTCACAATTTCGCTTTCTAAACCCTAACAAACAAAATGAAGCTACAAAACTATAAAATTAAGCTTATACATAACAGCACTAACTATTTTTAACAGTGAATACAGATAGAACAGCACAATATCAACTAATCATCATCTAATATCACTTCCTAAACTCTAACAAACATAATTAACTAGCAAAAGCTTGAAGTCGAAACCATAAGCAACTAAAATAACTATAATCTAGTTGAAGAACAGCATGATATCAGCTAAATATAACCTAGTTTCAACTAATTTAACTAGAATAACTTAATTCACAATTACACTTAACTAAAGCTACAATGCTTCAAAACAGAACTTACAAGCAACTATATATAACCTAATTTCACATTTTCACATCCGTAAACCTTAACAAACACAATCAAGCTACAAAACTACAAAAATTAAACTTATAAGCATCTATATCAACTGATTTTACCCACGAAAACTTACATCGAGTTCAAAATCGAATACATATAAAACAGCATAATATTACTAAAAAATCATCTAATTCCACAATTTCACCTCCTAAACCCATAGTCAAGCTACTAAACTATAAAACTGAACTTATAAGCAACTGAAGTGACGTACATCGAGTTTGAGTAAGATGATGATTAGTTGATCATTCTTATAAGCAACCAAATCAGCTAAAATATAACCTAATTCCATATTTTCACTTTCGTAAACCCTAACAAGCATAATCAAGCTACAAAATTATATAAAAAAATGAACTTATATCATCTAATTTCACAATTTCATTTTATAAACCACCAACATAAAGCTACAATGCTTTAAAACTGAACTAATAAGCAACTAAATCAGCTATATATAACCTAATTTCACTTCGTAAAACCTAATTTCACTTCATGAACCCTAACTAACAAATGGAGCTACAAAACTTTAAAATAGAACTTATAAGCAACTAAATGAACCAATCTCAACCGAAAAGCCGAAAAGAAATATATTAGCCATGAAATCTAGTTAATAAATATCATTTAATTTCACAGTTTCGGTTCGTAAACCCTAACAAACACAATCAAGCTACAAAACTAAAAAATCAACTTATAAGCAACTATCCTAACTAATTTTGACCACGAAAACGAGTAAAAACTCACATCGTGTTCAGGTACGATCTAATTTCACATATGTAGTTCCTAAACCCTAACAAACAAAATTGAGCTACACAACAGTGACACTGAACTTATAAGCAACTAAATTAACTAATCGTAACCGAAATCCAAAAAACAAATACATTCTCTATCGTCTTAATCATAGTCACATGGAACGCGGTTCGCTCCGGTACGGGATCGCGGTTCGCTAGGTCCCTAAAATTTGGTACGAAGAGGGGTAGGCTCATTTCAGTATGCTCCGGTTCGCTTCGGTTCGACGTACCATATAATTTGGTACGGTGTACCCAATTTGGTACAATGTACCATATTATATTAATACATATATAGATTTTAATAGGTATTTCTATATTCTATATACATATTTATAAATTTTATTATTATATTTAATATTTTTAATTATATATTTTATACAAATGTTGAAACATTTACATTATTTTATGTATATATTTGATTAAAGCCCAATTAGCATGAAAATCTCGAAAACAATATTGTTGGTTAAATTTAAATAATTTAAGTTGGCCCATATGTATAAATTATTAATTTGGGTCAAAGAGAAAGAACAAAAGGTAACAAGCCTTTTAGGGTAATACTAGATGACAATTACATCTCCTTCAACATCTTTCAGCCGCTTTTTCCTCCTCCATCATCTTTCTTCACCCTTTTCCCTCCTTCAAATCAGTTTCCATTGGAAAACACCATCACCACGAAAATCATAACACCAGAAATGGATTCAAGGTACAAAATCATAACACCAAAAACGGAACGCGGAAACTAGCGAACCAAGTCGCGATCCAGGTCGCGATCGTACTGCGTTTCGGTACGAACGATCAGGAACGAGGAACGCGGCATAGCCAGCGTTTCCTGTGACTATGGTCTTAATAAATATCATCTAATTTCACAGCTTCGGTTCGTAAGCCCTAACAAACACAATCAAGCTACAAACTATAAAAATTGAACTTATAAGCAATTAAATTAACTAATCATAACCGAAAACCGAAAAATAAGTACATTCTCTATCATCTAATTTCACAGTTTCAGTTCGTAAGCCCTAACAAACAAAATGAAGCTAGAAAGCTATAAAACTGAACGCATAAGCAACTAAACTACCTAATTGTAACCGAAAAACCGAAAACAAATAAATTCTCTTCGAATTACACAGTTTCGGATCGTAAACCCTAACTAACAAAATAAAGCTACAAAACTATAGAAATGAACTTATAAGCAGCTAAATTAACTAATTAAGCTACGAAATAATGAAATTGAGCTTATAAGCAAGTGAATAAACTGATTTTAACGAAGGAAAACTTACATCGAGTTCAAGTAAGATCCATTCTTTAGTATTAGTAGCAGTTGACCAGTGATTACGAAGGTCAATGTCGAGAATATGTGAGGACTTTTGTGATGGTGATTCACGAGATGTTGCTTTTATTTTGTAAGTTAGAGGTTTTACACGTGGCTCTAGTTCCACTTCGTTCATCTTCTTCTTCGAATCCAATGCGTAAATTGCTGTGTGATTGAAAGAATGGGGTTTTTGAACAGTATTTGTTGGAGGAGTGTGGTGTAAATTCGAGATTCGTTGTCTTAACAAGTGCGTGTAAAAAAATATCAGCATCTTTTTTAGAATTGTTAATGATAAACTTTAAAAAAAAGTTGGGTAAAAGTGGTAAAATATCAATGTATTTTTAAAATGAGAAAATTACTGCAGAGTCCATTCAAGTATCGGTATATCTCAAATTGCCCGACCTTTTTCCATTTATCCAAAATACCCATTCATCTCGCGCCCATCTTAACGCAAGAGGCGCAAAATTATGTGGATCAATCAAAGCCGTTCAAAAAAAAATAAAAAAAAAATTACAAAAACATCTCGCGCCAATGTTAACGCAAGAGGCGCAGGATGATTAAAAAATTCACTTTCTCCTATTTTGCGTACTAGTTAACGCAGGATGATGACTTTTGGCGCAGGATACAATTATTGACATTGACATTTTGTTGTCGGTAGTGAAATTATTGACATTAGTTTGTTGTCGGTAGCCCAATTCTTGCAATCATGTAAGCTTTTTATATTGTGAACATATTTAAAAAGAGGAGCCATGATATATAAAAACAAACCTAGGGAAGGAGGAGAATGTTATTGGGAAGGAGCAAAGGTGCTGTTTGAAGAGACTCTTGCATGTTTAATCCGACAAATTGATATACAAAGATAAAAGAGGAGCCATGCAGTTTGAAGATGAATTGCATTTGCAAAAAAAACTGATACTAAGCATTCAAAGATACATTCCATCTTTACGATCGAAGCCATTTTTAAGAAGAGTTAAAAAAAAAAAAAAAAAAAAAAAAAAAAAAAAAAAAAAAAAAAAAGAAAAGAAAAAAAGCAATACTTCCATCTTTACGATTGAAGCTGTAACACCTAAAATCCGTCGAGCTTGTAAAATGACCAAACTGCCCCTACAAGTTAAAAATTTAATTAAAGGCTCATAAAGTATCAAATAAATTCCAAACTTCTGGCAATGCACAAGTTATGATCCCAAATAATTTTAAGAACTTCATTTAACATTTATGTGAGTGGTAAAATTACCAAAATACCCCTACCCCTAAACCGTGTATAATTAAAGTATTTATATGTATTTAAATTTGGAAATTATGGAAATATTAAGACTAAATCAAATCAAACTTAATTCCAGCCTTTATGGCCGAAAATTATGGTCCAATACCCCCCTTTTGACCGGCCATTACTTGCTTAAATCAATCACACATCAATTCCTCTACAAACCCTAATTTGCCGAAACACACACACACACAAACAATTCGTGTAGCCTCAATTCGACATCCAAAAATTCTAAACACATTTTGCTGTGATCAAGCAACACCTAAAGAGCCCTAGAAAAATTATTGTGGAGGTGTTCTTCGTTCGTATCATCCTTGGTGAATTTTTCTTTATCGCGACAAGAATAATAAGGTATAAATCGTTTCTCATTCATTCGACACCCTAAAATTCGATTCTTATTTTTCTCACACTCCTTATAACATGTAAAACCTAGGAAAAATATTGTTGGAGCTGTTCTTGGTCGATTTATATCTTTGAGGAATTATTTCCTTTTTGAGCGTGTAGAAACAAGGTAATTCGTATTTCATTCCTACGACCTCTATAAAATTCGTTGGCTATTTTTCATGTGATCCTCATGTCGAATATGCTCTGGGAAAATTGGTTTCAAGATTTTTAGGTCGTTCGTGAGGTCGTGGTGATTTTTGGACCCGTTTTGGCTATACGCGTACAAAAGAATTCGTACACCTCTTTTCACACGTTCGAATCTTGATTTGGTATTTCTCTCAGACCTTATACATGCTAAGAACACCAAATAAAATGTTATAATCAATCCATGCACATTCTATGAATTATTTGTGAATTAAACCTTAAAAACATGCATAAACCCTAAATAATTAAATTCGGGATTTTAAGGCTTCATATTTATTTTATTTGGACTCTATACAATCATATTAGACCTGGAAAAATGATACTTTGAATTATTGAGGCCAAGATCAATTATTTTTGAATTAAGTTAAAATCGGCTAATAAGAGAAAAATGGAAGAAATGGAATTCGATTGAGGATCTGAGAATTAGGGCTTGTTTGTATGATGATAATTAGTGTTTAATGATATAGTGATTATTAAAAATGGTTTGGAAAGATTAGGGTTTGGTTTCATGATTTTAAAAGGATTAACGATTTGTTTTAAAATGTTTAGGGTAGGTTTTGTAACTTGTAAAACTCAAGGGTTATGTTTAGAACTTATTTTGGGCTGTGAACATTTCGAATAAAATATAAGTTGAGGGTCCCATGTGTAATTTTTATATTTAAAGGGGTTAAAATGTTTATTTGATAAAGTATAAATCGATTTTGAAAATAATTAAAATAGAGGGACTAAATATGTAATTTCTGGAAACTTAAGGTTGATTTGAGTAATTAATTATATTCAGGGGGTTAAGTGCTATTTTGGTAATTTAATGGCTTAATATGTAATTATTGATAATTAAAGGTTGAAATTGTAAATTAAAGGACTAAATATGTAACTTTGATAACTTGAGGGACTTAATGTGTAAATTATGAATAATTAAGGGTTCATTTGTATAACTCACTAAAATAAGTACTCATTGTGTAAAATTGATAAAATAAGGGTTTAATGTGTAACTATGAATAATTGAAGGTTTAAAGTGTAACTTATGTAATGAAAGGGGTGTAAAGTGTAAATTATGAAACCCTAAGGACTAAATGTGTAAATCTTATCAAAGAGACCTTATTTCATTTAATAATGATTTAACTAAGTTATGCTACCCTATGCTTCTAAATATGGAAACTTTCTATATAAGGAAACTTTCTCAGAATGGAAACTTACTAAAGATGGACACCTGCTATAAATGGAAAGTTACTTAAATGGGAAAGATTGTAATTCTCTTCTACCCCTTTAGGTGTGAAGAAGGAGTGACTTTGAGCTGTTCTCTACTTTTCTGTGCTTTGTTTCTGTTTGTGCTTTCGTCATAAGGTACGGATACTCTACCCTTTTAAGAAAGGGTGTCTTATCACCTATGCTTCGATGTTGAGCTATGAACCTTTGCTATGCCCCTTTTGCTATGAACCTTTTGATATGAACCTTTTTCATATGACTTTGAGATTCACTTTTGACATGACCTTGAGATATGCTTTGATATGACTTTGAGATGAACCCGTTTGCATGACATTGAGACCTGACTCTTAGTTTGATACCCGAGCCACCTTTCTGTTTCCTAGCCAGGAAGGTAACCTGGCCATGTCTGTGATGCACCACTGGCATGACTCCTGTGTGGGGGAGTGATTTCTCACGCCGTCCCCTTTTATATTATCTGCCATGGCTACTATGATTTTGAGTATGACTTTGAGATTGACTTTGAGTGGGGGCGTATGGATTGCAATCCTAGGCATGTATGTTTAGTGGATTTAACTATGACTTTGAGTATGACTTTGAGGTGACTGGTGCTGTGTGCAATACACGCCTTTCACATTTCTGGGAGCTAGCTACTCCACCCCCTTTTGATACATGAGGCCACCCCTCATATTATCTAGTTGCCTGAGAGGTATCCCCTCTGATTGTGAGATTATGACTTTGAGATTCTGATGTTGAGATTATGACTTTGAGTTTCTGGGCTCGTGGTAGATGACTATCCTATATTTCCTTATTTCTCTTTCGCTTTGATTATACCTTATGACATCTCCAGTACTTCATTATATTACCGTTTCGTTATCTTTGCTTGTATTATGTATCTGTTCACTGGGCTTTTTAAGCTCAGCCGCACGTTTTCTTTTCGTGTGCGGCAGGTTTTAGTTGGAAGATGGGTACGAGTGAAGAGACTTTTGGACTTAGAAGACTTGATAGTTTCGGCCTAGAGATGATTAGAAAGTATTCTATTGTTAGAAATTGTATCCGCTTTTGTAACCTTGTAATTCCAGTATTTCATTTGTAACCTTTGAGAATCTTTGTATTACTTATGAAGGTATGCTTGTTATATCTGATATGAAACCATTTGCGTGACATCTTTACCCTTGTCGGGTTGGGGTGTTACAATTATGGTATCAGAGACAGGTTGCGATTCGTAATACATTTACCCTTGGCCTGTGTAAGTTAGGACCACTAAGTTTCCCTGTAAGCGCTCATAAGATAACCTGTAAGAATTGCTTTAGGATCTCCCTATAGGAACCTAAAATTGACCAGTGAGGAATGGGTAGACTAAGACATATATGTGAGTATCATTTGCTTCCGCATCACTCTGATTCGTGCCTCTGCCCTTAGTTAAGCCTCATCAGAAACTTTTCAGGAGTTAGAAGTTTTGCAACTTAAAGTTTAGAAACCAAGCAAGTTAGGAATACCTCGGAAACCCACCTGGATACCTTACACCATTTAAGCTCCATTTTCAAATTTTGATATCCACCTCTGATTTGTTTGACAAGTTATTTGACACCTTTCGACCATGTCGTAAGCCATTCAACCACAATGTGTTCGACACATTTCGTGAAGTCATTGCTTATGCTGAATGTAAATGTATCATCCGATACTACTTAGCTTGCATAAATCCATTACTACTCCTATGAGAATCCTGGTAACTATTAACCATATGAAGTTGTGTTCCTTTCCTTTGAATGACAAACCTTGTTCTGCCAACCAGTTCCCTTGGAAGGATATGATGTTATACTATCTCTGTATGGGTTTGTTAACTGAGCATGATGATGCTGATGACGGATATTCTGTACATCTCACTTTTGACAATGACACGATGTTCGTACTACTGATAATACACGCTCTACTTACTGCTTATGCTAAGAAGCCGGACAAATTCCCACACTTGAACTGTTCGTTTATCCATCTCAACTCTTTTATTGAATTATCCGTCTGATTTGATGACTGTATCCGTTCTATGAATCTTTTGATCTTGATATATCTTATTGTGTGGTCTTTGGTTTGGACTGGATGAATATTTGTAAATAAGACTACCGTATCTGAAATGTAATTTTGCCAATCTATCTCACCCTATTTCGTTGTGATGAATCTCTACACCTGAATCTGCTAAATTTCTGCCGCTATGAAAGCACCAACCCTGAACTCATATGAGTATCAAGTTTTCCTGACAACCATTAATATCCACCCTTGGAAAGTTCTACCATCTGAAATAATTCATTGTACGAAGATTTTCCGGTAGTTCCGATGTAATATGATTTTGTTCACCTCGGCGATTCTCTTGTATGCTCTTGCTGGTTTATGAAGAAGAAAGGAAGAAGGATATGTCGACGTATCGACTGTTGTAAACCGAACCGTACCGCTATCAGTAATCATTATCCGTTTCCAAGTACCAATAATTGAGTTGGTTTTTCTTTTGAAACTCCGTATCTGATTTCATCATCTTAGATTTGAAGGGCTGAAGCAGCAACCACAAGAACTTCTAAGAAGGGGGTTAACTAACCGAGAGTAACCTCTGTGAAGTATTCTGTTTTATTTTCGAAGAAGGAAGGCGACATGAAGTGTATGTGAAGGTTTTCCCTAAATGATTTCAGAGACTGTCCTTTCACTCGTTATAACCTTATGAGTTAAATGATGCCAATGGTATTGGCTAAGATGATCATGTCTTCGTGTGTTTTGGGACAAATTGTCATAGTATGACAATGGGTTATATTCAAAGGCGAAAGAAGAACCTAGAGATTAATGATGAGACGACCACTTGATCTGGAAGAGAAACTTGATTGACATTCGGAAACCATTGTAAACGACGCTACCCTGTTTATCGTGAAGACAGAGTTTTCCACAGGAGGAACCGAGATCGAAGACAGTTATCGAAGTGAGAGACTTGGTGGAAGAGTAGTAGAAGACGGTGGCGACCAGCATTACCATGGATGAAGCACCTAGGAAGAAGCGAGGAGCTGGGATAATACTCAACCATATATTATGCAAACCGTGAAGATTTCAGTTCGGGCATCAAGGCAACCAGACCATAAGAAGACGAACCATTCAACACATAATCTGGAGTTGACAACGGCGGTGTTACCTCAAAACCTGGAGCGGTGTTAGAAGACCTGTCGAAGAAACGCAATCTTGTTTCTCTATTCATTTTAGTTGTACTAAGATGAATTGATAGCTGAAGCAGGCTTGCGGATGGAGGGATGCACAGTGATCATGTCAGAGACTACCGTTACAACGCCACAATAGCAAGAAGAGTTGCCAAAGGCTTGAGGAACCAGACTCAAGCTTGTAATTCCTTTTCACCATGAGAAGAAGATGGACAAGCGGCAAACTACTCCGACTTAGAAGAACTTTAAAATTTTGAATATGAATGGATGAATTTTGAAGTGGACATTGTGTATAGACGAGATGATTATGTAGAGGAAGAAGCTATCGACGACGTATTCGTTTCCTCTCAACCTACTTAAATTCCGTTACCTGGTGACGAGGTCCTTCGGATGATTTGATTCTCTGTTAGTAATTCCGTTCCATGTTCATTCTGCGTTTATTGAATGACGATTTGTACGAGAATTTTTAGGAGCTATGGAAGGAATTTTGATATTTACGAATAAACGGATGATGAAGTAACCACTTATTTTGGCTGAATGGATTTCGATGAGTTTTGAAGTCTTGGATCTATTAACGACGTACCTGAATTCTGATGAACATTTTTAGATTTCCGTTATTCTTCGAGAAATTTCGTATTCTTAGTTATGATGTTTGACTTTGGTGACCCTGAGACTATATGTAGACTAGGTGGATTTAGATAAGTTGTGTTGTTCACGACTTGAGATAAAGTATGACCATCATGAGGGCACATTTATATGATGCTAGTATTATGACGCCTGATCAACGTGATAATACTTACATCATATAACGTGCACTTGTTGTGGACATAGGATATTTCGAGAAGTGCCTTAGAACCTTAGAACTTCTGATATCAGTGTGAGATCATCCGCGGTTAGAGGGACTTTGGATTCATTCTACCTACCCAGTCGATCTGCTATCTTTGATATTCGACTTGATACGTTGGGATGCTCGACGAGCGTTTTGCTGATCTCTGCACTTCCGATAATGATCTTAGATTCTATTATAGGGCCTTCTGCCATTTGATGATGTCTAACGATGTGCTTCCTGTCTGTATGGGTTCAATCTGTTCTGCTATGTATACGTTCCGCATTCATTAAATCTGTTCATTTTGATCTGCTATGAGTTAAGATATGAGGTTGTGGATTCTGAGAAAACAAGACCTGTTTGTTTATAAGAACACCTTTGGAAGGCTCTTCTGAAGCAAAAAGCTGAAGAGTTACGTTTGCACCACCTCATGTTTGCTACGATTCGATGTATTCTCATTTAATTCGCCTAATCAATTCGATGTAAACCCTACGTTTTGTTTGTACCTCTTCCTAGAGAACTCGATTATCATCCGTATATTGGTACGTTATCTTTGGGATTCGCACTCGGCATAGTGTGTCTTTGTTTGTTTCCGATCCTTTCATTTCTAATTCTTTGCAAATTTCGAGGACGAAATTTTTCTGTTAGAGGGGAAGAAGTTGTAACACCTAAAATCCGTCGAGCTTGTAAAATGACCAAACTGCCCCTACAAGTTAAAAATTTAATTAAAGGCTTATAAAGTATCAAATAAATTCCAAACTTCTGGCAATGCACAAGTTATGATCCCAAATAATTTTAAGAACTTCATTTAACATTTATGTGAGTGGTAAAATTACCAAAATACCCCTACCCCTAAACCGTGTATAATTAAAGTATTTATATGTATTTAAATTTGGAAATTATGGAAATATTAAGACTAAATCAAATCAAACTTAATTCCAGCCTTTATGGCCGAAAATTATGGTCCAATACCCCCCTTTTGACCGGCCATTACTTGCTTAAATCAATCACACATCAATTCCTCTACAAACCCTAATTTGCCGAAACACACACACACACAAACAATTCGTGTAGCCTCAATTCGACATCCAAAAATTCTAAACACATTTTGCTGTGATCAAGCAACACCTAAAGAGCCCTAGAAAAATTATTGTGGAGGTGTTCTTCGTTCGTATCATCCTTGGTGAATTTTTCTTTATCGCGACAAGAATAATAAGGTATAAATCGTTTCTCATTCATTCGACACCCTAAAATTCGATTCTTATTTTTCTCACACTCCTTATAACATGTAAAACCTAGGAAAAATATTGTTGGAGCTGTTCTTGGTCGATTTATATCTTTGAGGAATTATTTCCTTTTTGAGCGTGTAGAAACAAGGTAATTCGTATTTCATTCCTACGACCTCTATAAAATTCGTTGGCTATTTTTCATGTGATCCTCATGTCGAATATGCTCTGGGAAAATTGGTTTCAAGATTTTTAGGTCGTTCGTGAGGTCGTGGTGATTTTTGGACCCGTTTTGGCTATACGCGTACAAAAGAATTCGTACACCTCTTTTCACACGTTCGAATCTTGATTTGGTATTTCTCTCAGACCTTATACATGCTAAGAACACCAAATAAAATGTTATAATCAATCCATGCACATTCTATGAATTATTTGTGAATTAAACCTTAAAAACATGCATAAACCCTAAATAATTAAATTCGGGATTTTGAGGCTTCATATTTATTTTATTTGGACTCTATACAATCATATTAGACCTGGAAAAATGATACTTTGAATTATTGAGGCCAAGATCAATTATTTTTGAATTAAGTTAAAATCGGCTAATAAGAGAAAAATGGAAGAAATGGAATTCGATTGAGGATCTGAGAATTAGGGCTTGTTTGTATGATGATAATTAGTGTTTAATGATATAGTGATTATTAAAAATGGTTTGGAAAGATTAGGGTTTGGTTTCATGATTTTAAAAGGATTAACGATTTGTTTTAAAATGTTTAGGGTAGGTTTTGTAACTTGTAAAACTCAAGGGTTATGTTTAGAACTTATTTTGGGCTGTGAACATTTCGAATAAAATATAAGTTGAGGGTCCCATGTGTAATTTTTATATTTAAAGGGGTTAAAATGTTTATTTGATAAAGTATAAATCGATTTTGAAAATAATTAAAATAGAGGGACTAAATATGTAATTTCTGGAAACTTAAGGTTGATTTGAGTAATTAATTATATTCAGGGGGTTAAGTGCTATTTTGGTAATTTAATGGCTTAATATGTAATTATTGATAATTAAAGGTTGAAATTGTAAATTAAAGGACTAAATATGTAACTTTGATAACTTGAGGGACTTAATGTGTAAATTATGAATAATTAAGGGTTCATTTGTATAACTCACTAAAATAAGTACTCATTGTGTAAAATTGATAAAATAAGGGTTTAATGTGTAACTATGAATAATTGAAGGTTTAAAGTGTAACTTATGTAATGAAAGGGGTGTAAAGTGTAAATTATGAAACCCTAAGGACTAAATGTGTAAATCTTATCAAAGAGACCTTATTTCATTTAATAATGATTTAACTAAGTTATGCTACCCTATGCTTCTAAATATGGAAACTTTCTATATAAGGAAACTTTCTCAGAATGGAAACTTACTAAAGATGGACACCTGCTATAAATGGAAAGTTACTTAAATGGGAAAGATTGTAATTCTCTTCTACCCTTTAGGTGTGAAGAAGGAGTGACTTTGAGCTGTTCTCTACTTTTCTGTGCTTTGTTTCTGTTTGTGCTTTCGTCATAAGGTACGGATACTCTACCCTTTTAAGAAAGGGTGTCTTATCACCTATGCTTCGATGTTGAGCTATGAACCTTTGCTATGACCCTTTTGCTATGAACCTTTTGATATGAACCTTTTTCATATGACTTTGAGATTCACTTTTGACATGACCTTGAGATATGCTTTGATATGACTTTGAGATGAACCCGTTTGCATGACATTGAGACCTGACTCTTAGTTTGATACCCGAGCCACCTTTCTGTTTCCTAGCCAGGAAGGTAACCTGGCCATGTCTGTGATGCACCACTGGCATGACTCCTGTGTGGGGGAGTGATTTCTCACGCCGTCCCCTTTTATATTATCTGCCATGGCTACTATGATTTTGAGTATGACTTTGAGATTGACTTTGAGTGGGGGCGTATGGATTGCAATCCTAGGCATGTATGTTTAGTGGATTTAACTATGACTTTGAGTATGACTTTGAGGTGACTGGTGCTGTGTGCAATACACGCCTTTCACATTTCTGGGAGCTAGCTACTCCACCCCCTTTTGATACATGAGGCCACCCCTCATATTATCTAGTTGCCTGAGAGGTATCCCCTCTGATTGTGAGATTATGACTTTGAGATTCTGATGTTGAGATTATGACTTTGAGTTTCTGGGCTCGTGGTAGATGACTATCCTATATTTCCTTATTTCTCTTTCGCTTTGATTATACCTTATGACATCTCCAGTACTTCATTATATTACCGTTTCGTTATCTTTGCTTGTATTATGTATCTGTTCACTGGGCTTTTTAAGCTCAGCCGCACGTTTTCTTTTCGTGTGCGGCAGGTTTTAGTTGGAAGATGGGTACGAGTGAAGAGACTTTTGGACTTAGAAGACTTGATAGTTTCGGCCTAGAGATGATTAGAAAGTATTCTATTGTTAGAAATTGTATCCGCTTTTGTAACCTTGTAATTCCAGTATTTCATTTGTAACCTTTGAGAATCTTTGTATTACTTATGAAGGTATGCTTGTTATATCTGATATGAAACCATTTGCGTGACATCTTTACCCTTGTCGGGTTGGGGTGTTACAGAAGCAATTTTATTGGGAAGTGTTGTTGTGTTGGTTGTGTTGTTTTGGTGTTAAAAGATACCATTAGTTGCTGTTGGTGGTGTTGTAGTGGTGTTCTTGTCGTTGTTTTGGCGGTGTTGTTGCTGTCGTTGTGTGGTGTTGTTGTTGTTGGTGGTAAGGTGACAGGTGGTGGTGGTGGCTGCGGTGGTGAATATGGCGGATTATCGGGTATTTCGCAATCTAAATTATTTTTTTCCTATAAAACACGTATTGTTTATTTATTTGTAAAGTATATGTGTTGTTATATATATTTATATGTATTTGTTATTTTAGGATTATCCGGCGGAAGTTTCATGTAGGAGTAAGTTGTCGTTAGTTAGGCTTATTAAAACTCTGATCACGAACACCCCAAGGGAACAATTATTTAGGCAAACATGTTTTGGTTGGTTGCTAGATATACCAAAAATGCAAGAGAGTGGTGTCTTAGTGCATTATTTTATATGCCACCAAGTGCCGTGTGATGAGGGTGAGACAGACATTGTTCCTTTGAGATATCGTGTACGTGATCTTTCTCGGGTAGGTAAGGTTGAGATTAAGTTTGGTAGAGAGGAATTTTGTCTAGTTACTAGTTTAAGGTTTGGGACGGATTTTAGAAATGTTTATAAAGATGGACCTATGCTGTTTAGGAGACGAGTGTTCCCCTCGACAGTTGATTCAAAATCAATAAAAGTTGGTATGTTGTTTAATATAATAAAAGGTAAAGAGTTTTTTGAGTTGAGTGACGAGGATGCCGTTCGTGTTTGTTTGATATCCGTGTTGATGTTGGTGTTAGAAGGGACTGAGATTAAGAAAGTAGTCGAAGAATGGTTATTTAGGTTAGTCGAGGATTTAAATGCCTGGAATATGTATCCGTGGGGGTCTTATGTATGGCCAAACTTGTACAAGAATATAAAGGATGCAGCAGTAGTGCGTAGGGCAAAGCACTTTGCCGAGGGGAGGGATCCTACTACAATTCCTAAGTACTCGTTGAATGGATTTATATGGGCCTTCAAGGTATGTCATATATAAATTTGTAAACTTCATGTATATGTTTCCCGTTAGCAATTTTTAATAATAAATACCTTTTTTGTAGACGTGGATATTGGAGACGTTCTCGCACGGTACCCCTACCTATTTTTCTCGTCAACAGTTGTATCCTCGATCAATTGCTTGGGGTTTTAGAAACGTGGTGAACCGGGCGGGTCTAGACATTATTCTGGATGGCGAATTGAGTGTGAGTTTGACATATGAACTAAATTTATTACGATACAATAAATAAATTTTGTTTGGTTTTTTAATGTTGTATATATTGTACATTTTCTTAAAAGGTAAGGCGACCGTTGGCGAGGCTTACCCCAGACGACTTTGAGCAAAATACCGACTGGTGGGTTCAAAGTAGAGCGTTTTTTGATGGGAACCCGCCCCCCCTCCAGTCATACAGCAGCCGGGAAACCGATCTGTGCGGGAAGATATTATTCCCCCCGTAGTCGAAGCATGGTTAAAGAAACATGACTTGGAGATCAAAGAGTTAAACGAAAAATATGGGGTAAACAGTTTAAAAAATTATTTGTTTAAAAAACTATTTGCTTAAAAAATTGTTTGTTTAAAAAATTTAATGCATCAATTCCGATTTGTGAAGAAACCACAACCACAAAAAGAATCAAGCTTCGTTGGTGGTGAGAATGCTGGTTTGAGTGCCTTTAGTGGTTTTCAAAACACGCAGGTATATTTACATGCTTTCATTTTACTTATATTTACATTTGTTGGTAACTCACTTTTCGTTTTAATTTTATATTTAGGGATCGCAACGGCCCAGCCGTCCAACTGTTGTGGCACCTAACGAGTCTTTCTTTGAAGGTCTTCCTGTACCCTCACCTGCGGTGCCGTCTACATGTCCATCATGGTTTCCAACCAGCGAACATATTGCTACCAGTACACCTTATGGGTTCGCCGCGTTTGCTACGCCTGTTCATGACCAGGGAGGTCCATCTCACAGCCCTAACGTTGGTCTTGAGAAGCAGGTAACATATTAGTTATTTAAAATAAATATCGTTTATTATTGTGTACTAGTAATCATATTGATGTTAAGGATGCGAGGGAGCGACCGAGGAGGGATTGCCGACCGACTAAATATCAGCAAGATCCTTATACCCAACAGGGACCTACCACTATCATCCCTAAGAATCGTGCGGGTAAAATTAAACGGAATAAGAACACCACGATTATTCCACCGTTTAACTTAGGAAAAGCAACGGTTGATGAGGATGAAGAGGCTGATGATATTACTTATGTTGGTTCTGGTTTTGGGGCTCCTATATTAGTACAGAATGTTGACCCCAGGAAGGTAACACTAAAAGATGTTTTAAATTTATTAGTAATTATGTTTCTGATTAACATAGATACACTTTATATTTTGTTTTTAGGTTGAGCGTCGGACGTATGTTCCACTTGATGAGTTCCTTCAAAACCCAACAATTGTATACCTTGACTGCCTTCCAAGGGGTTGGTTGGCAGATTTGAGCTTCTTTCAAAAGCTAGTTCCGGATCATTACAGGAATGGTAAGGATCCAGGACCATATGATCAAATTGGTTGGCTGACTGACGATGTAAGTTTATTGTTCTATATTTTTAAAGGTTTAGATTATTTTATTTTCAATAACGTAAAATGACTCAATATATTCTTGTAAATCAGCATATGAACAGTTGGGTGGAGCTCCTAATAAGAACTAGGCCAGCTGATGCGAACTGGACTGTTGCGAAGTCATGGACATCCTCTACTTGCCCCACTGAAAAAGGTGATGTACCCATGCTTAAGATAGCTCCTTGGCTCAGCGGAACATTGGATGGCAGCACCCTTTCGTACCCGTCATGGGATGATGTAGTCTGGGTAAGTAAATGTCTTTCAACGTAAAATGATTCAATATAATCTTATTTAATTGTGTATTTTTTTATTTTTTTTTATAAATTTTCAATGTAGGTGTTGATGCCGATGAATGTTGGCAATCACTGGGTGACTGTGATGATTAACCTAATCGCATCCACTTTCTTGGTTATTGACTCCCTGCACAGTACTGATCGTTGTCGAATTATAAGGAAGTATGTAGCAGAATGGACTGAACATCTCAACACCTGTTTAGAAAAGTTGGGACACTTTAGACGAACAGGGCGGAGACACTACTACTTTGCATTTTTCTACAACAACGCAAGTTTTCCAGTCCCACAGCAACAGAATTCCTCAGATTGTGGAGTCATCACTTGTTGGCTCATACATCAGTTTGTGACAAAAAGTTTTCCACCAGTTTGGGATGCGAATAATGTGAATGACTTTTTCAAAATAGTTAGGTGTAACATGGCCCGGATGTATTATTTATGTCGATGTGAGGAAACTAGTATGTGTGGCTATGATTAATTAAGATCATTCTTGAAGGTGTATATATTTTATGTTTACCATTCATGTTGGTGCTCCAAAAAAATGTAATGTACAAAAATAAAAGAGGATAACATATTACGAAAATCATATAAAGTGTAACACCCCCTAATTTACAAGTTAACAACGGAAGACTAATCGGGGTATTACTGTGAGGATCTTTGTCATAGTTATAGAAAACGACTCGAAAGAGACGTTTTGAAAAACATAGGTCCATTATTATAGAAATTCAGTTACAAAAGTACATATCAGAGTAATAAAATCCTTAGAAGGATTAATGTTTTAAACTGAATTAAACATTTTATTTTACACCATTATTAAAATATAGGAAATTTGCCCGCTCCGTGCCCTTGCTTCTCCTGCTAGTTACCTGAGATAAACATGCTTAAAAGTCAACAAAATTGTTAAGTGAAGTTATAGAGTTTAAGATTTAATAATCATTTCGATACACAAGTGAGATTGTATTGAAGATACAATCAGTTTGAAAAGTTGATATTGTAGTATATATATTGCCCTAAGTCTCATGACACGCAAACGTTAACAAAGTACCGTAAAAACGGAGGTGATCATCAAGTCAATGATGATGTTTTTGCCCTCGTGTAATAGGTGATTTGCCAATTCCTATTTTTATTCAAATATAATGTATCGCGACTAATACGACTAACCAAAAGGCATTCCGTCCAGTATTAGTGGGATAGGCTGTCAAACCTAAATAGATCTATTCACTATATTCGCGTTCACTTAAAAAATGATTAATGGCTCATGAATAAGGGTCTTGTGGCAATAGGTAACTTAGACATATATCAAGTCAGGTAAGCATACAGAAAAATACTTGTGAATCTGTTTATAACATGTATCTCCCTCACTGAGTTTAAAGTCTTTAAATAAGTAAAATGTGAGGCCATAACTCACCTTATATGATACTGAGAATGATGATAAGTAAGTTCGGACGAGATTATGGTAACGGCTTCGAAACAAGACCTGATAAATAAATCTGTCTGAGAATCTGACCAAATACCATTTGGTGATTGTGAAACGAGTAACGATGAATGAATAACGGATAACGATTAATGAATAATATATTAATCGTTATGAAAAGATGATATGCAAATGAAATTATAATAAATATGCATGTGACGTGAATTGAAATGACAAAAATAGAAAATAAACTAAGAATGTCAAATAGAATATGTTGGTCCTTGTCCTTTTTCCAATTTTACACTTTTTACACTAACGGCGTTTGTGTTACACCGTTAGTCCTTGATTTATATATTTTACAATTATAGTCCACTACTTTGTCCAATATATCATTTAGAGCTTGGAAATTAATAATATGTCATTTTATATCCTAAAGATACTGTTTTTACATTTTTAGTCCATAGTTTAACCATTTGGCAGTTTTGGTCCCTCTAGGTGTTGTCGCGTTACATTTTTAGTCCAATTTTACAAAAATGATGGGAAAAACTATGTTAACTTTTCCGCAGCTTTTTCAAGTTAGAAATAGCTTATTTTAACAGCTTATTATGTCTAGAGCTTATTATTTTACTAAATGGGCTTTAACGATTAAATTAGTGGCCCGATAACGTTTAAAAATCCGTAAATCGTGAGACGAGTTGGGCTCGTCAAAAACATCATTTTTCATGTTCTTATTTCATATCAAAAAGGTTTGAAAAGCCAACTTATCTAGTTAGCTTAATTTCTGCTTAATGGGCTTGAAAGCCCACCTCGCTAATTTTTATATATTCAGAAACTTTGTTTCATGCGACTGCTTTGGCAGTTTTTGAGCATCGAAACATGTTTATTTTTACTAGTCATCTTAACGAAAATGATTGTTAGCTAGTTGGTCTATTAGTTGGTGTAAAGGTATAGTATGATCGTTAAGTAAAATTTTGAGATATACGTCCATGTAGTGAGCGACTTGGCCATATGTTTCATATAGTAAATTTTGTTGAAATAAACTAAAGTCTTTTTGGGCAGTTTTTATATACGATCGAACATGACCAAAAATAAATTATACGATGCATGATACTTGAAAATAAATGTGTATGGAGTGTGTATCGTGACTATTTGGCTTTCCGCGAGGGAGGCTAGTCACGATTGTGTTCTATATGATATTGAATACGAAATTAAATAAGTAAGAAATTATACGATCATGATAAAGAAACGATGCATGTAACTTGAATATAAACGTGAAGGATGTGTGCATGACATGGTTATTTAGCTTTCCGCGAGATAGGCAACCATGTCGTTGTGTTCTATACAAAATATGTTACGTAAACAAACTAAATAAAATATATACGTGCGAGTATGATAAAGAAAGAAATATGCATGGGCATGAAATATTAACAAGATGAGATTGGAAGGATTATAAAATACTTACAACACTACAAGTGTTTGTAGAGATCGAAGTAAGTGAGTTGGAATACGAGTAAATGGATTACGTTCAATTATAATCAAGTATATGAATATACTTTTGAACCAAAACTATTTCGATAAGCTTCCTTTGATCAACAAATTCTTCTGGCTTCTTGAGGAGTATGATAATGTCAAATGAGATTTATTTTAAGAGTATATGAGGTAGAACAAAGGTGGTAGAGAAGGAAGTTTATATAGAACCGTTAGTTGTTTACGTAAAGATTTTTGCTTCAATAATTCATGCATGCTACTAATAGGTATTGTCAATGAAGTGAATGCATTTTACTCATTCTAGAATTAAAATAATGTGATGGGTGTGCTTATACTTTTCAACAATTTACACACTAGACTCAATAGCTCATGTCAGTCAATTGTTTACGTAGAGATTTGAATATTCACCAATAGCTTCTATAGCTCATGTCAGTGAAATATGACTTCAATGATCTATCCTAGTAATAAAATATAGGTTGGTGAGTGCATGAAAAGGGGAATATGTTTCTTGAGTTGACTTGAATGTCGACTAGTTCTTTTTATATGTAATCGATTTACATAAATCGTGTAACACCTAGGACATGAATCTGTAACTCGATTTTATTTATGCAACAATGATTTAAATATTTTTAGAATCACGTAGAAACAAACGGGAGTCAAAACGGATAAGTTTTGATTAATTATATATATTTTTGTCGAGTTGGTTCGTTTAAGCCGAATAGATTTGATTTCAAAACCGAAGTAAAACGCGACGTGAGTTGATGAGATTTGGTACGTTAAGAGTTGAATAGGTGAATAACGAGATGAGGTAAAAATATATAGTTGTCGTGTTTAATATTCGAGAGATCGAAAGGCGTTTTAAGGCATGATTTGAATCGATTAGTAACTAATATTACAAGTGAATTTTTGGGCTTGAATCGTGGGCTAAGAAAATAGTGTGGGCCGAATTTAGATATGGGCTGGAAATTAAATAAGGTCCGATTGGTGTAATTAGGATTTAATTAGGATTAGTGAGTTTGTTTAAGTTTCGTTAAACGTGTCGAAAGCTTGTCCCGTCATTTGGTGAATTATATTATTTCGCAAACATGACTAAATAATATAATAAGAAAAATTTCAAATTTTTCTGTAATAATGGGAATTGGTAACAGTAACTGAGGTTTATTTATTTATTAGCGAACATAATTACAATGGATTTTTACGGGGCTTTATATAAAGTACAAGAACAAAAGAGGATATCTTAACGCAAACATGACACAAATTTAATAATAGAAACGAGGCTTCCAAATCGCTTTATTACGTTCATCTGCTGCTTTAGCTTCCTCGTGCTCAAAGTGGTCTTGTTCCGCCCATTCAACCATTTGATCAAAAGTGTAATCTGATTGTGCCATATTCTTTTTTCTATCCTCGTTGTCACTTGTGTAGTCTGTTATCACATGATCCATCATTTCTGCCAAGGTAGCATTTGGGCATATATGTTTTGCAATAATAAAATCGACACCTGCATGGTCAATGTAAATCTCCAACTGGCCTTGTGCTGCTGAAATATCAAACATCACATGCATATCATAGTTGTTTCTTAGTTTGACGGTGATTGAAAACCCAGTGTGTGGCACTTCATAATAAAGAGCATGAATCTTCCTATCAACAATGTTAAACAAATATTGCTTTAGCTCTTCCAACTTCATTCTTGGAATGTTGATGTTCATCTTCCAACCGTTTGCATACTTTGGTTTTCCGTCATTGCAAACCAATTGACCATTATTGTGAACAAGAAAATTGTAAACCGTTTGCGTATAAGGTTTAGTAGGTTTACTTTTTTTCTTGCCGTCGACTATAAACCGGATACGCTCTTCACGCTTGTTTCTTCTTTGAACCATTTGATGTAGATACCGGACACGCTCTTCACGTTTTAATTTTCTTTCTTCTGAAATTACACCAACAAAAGATTCTTCCAAAGAACCATCATCTGGAATCAAAACTGTGCATATATCTACAGGATGATCAGAAACGAAAAGTTGGATATTCCCAGCAACTTTTGCGATGTCATACATAACATCAATATCATAATCGTTGTTAAGTGCTTTCATACCCTGTAACATATTGTTTTGTGGCAATGTGTAATATAGACAGTGGACTCGTGTAGGTAATTTTCTGCTGAGATAGGTAAGCATACCCTGAAAATCAATTTGTGGAACAATAATATTGATGCGTGAACCATCTTGATATGTGAATGGGTTAACTATAAACTTTCCGTTGTAGTTGATAGTGAATGCGAAATTAGGGTTGTTAGATGTAGACATTTCGTGAACGGAACAAGTGTATTTCATTTGTAGAAACCACCAGCTGGTATATATATATAATCTGGTCGAGTAGGTGAGCATTCATTCCGTTGTCCTAATAGGTAAGTGAGTAATCAAATCAATGCTTTATTTATTTTCATGAAAGACGCTGTGTGTTATCAAATCAACAGTGTAAGTGACCATCATTTTCACCCACTTGTCATTCCTACTATTCCAACATAGTTGTTGTGGACAAACATACGTGCATTACAAATGGAATTTATTACAAGATATGTAACGTATGTTACACATTAACAACAATAACAGGACAAACAATAACTAACTTGCTACAAACCAAAGAAATTAAACCAACTATTACTAGATTCCTGCGTGTTTTGATCACTCAGATGTTGAGAGGCGTATGGTTGTGAGTCGTATAGTTCATAGCCATGAGACGGGTTGTAAAGAGCATTTTGTTCGTGACTTGCCTCACCTTATTCATATGGTTGTGGTTTATATGTGTTATGTTCAAATACTTGCGATAGGTGTGTGTCATTAGTCGGAAAGTTATGAGGATGTGTTTCAGTCGGGTATGCGTCGAACGTATGTGGACCTTCATGTTGCTCGTCCACTGTTTTTTTCTTTTTGCATTGATAAGATTTATGACCCGCTTGACCACACCTACCACATTGTGTTACTTGTGGTTCCTCACCCTAAGATGGTATACGGTTAGTATTTTTTGGCCGACCGGGTTGTGGGTTGTCCATTCGCGGAGGAATGATAGGTTGTATGTGCGGTGGATACTCCCATTCGTGAAACTCTCCAACAAAATTAACAGACTCTGCGTATGTCGCTTGGTATTTCTGTTTTTTAAACCAATCCTGTACGAACTGCACACAATCTGTTAGACCCAAGAACCTAGTAACAGAAATAACGTGACCACAAGGTATCCCGGAAAGCTGCCACTTGCGGCAGTCGCATGACTTGGTCGCTAAGTTGACCTCACGATTGTATCGGCCATCGTACACCTGGAATCGATCTTGGTTAATCCCGTATACATTCCAAGTTGCGCTTTTTATTTTTCTCTTTTCCACCTTATGGGCAGCCCAATCTGTTATATCATACTTCATTTTCGCTGCATAAACACATAGGCATAAAACAGTGACTATATATTACACAAAATCATCTAAAAAAATATATTTTCTTTTGGAAGATAAATACCAGCAACTTCTCGCCGTTTGAAATACCAATCTTGCACCATTTTTCGATATTGCTCTGTCAGCATTGTGATTGGCAGCTTCCTTGATTTGACAGTACAAGCATTAATAGACTCAACGCTGTTAGATGTACAATAATTGTAACGAGTGCGTGGGGAATATGCTCTGGACCATCTTCGTACATCCGCTTCAACTAGCTTGTTGTATGCCTCAGGCTGAATAGCCTGTAGTATTTGCATCCTGCTTTCAAATTCTTCAGGTGTATACGCTTTGCATATACTCCAATATAGCCCCTTGTTTTTTTTTTCAAAGAAAGATTCATCATTAGATGACGACAACAAATGCCATGAAACGCCAACGGGTATTCATTGCGTACTGCTAACGCGATAGCAGGATGCCTATCAGATATGATAACCAAATCCTCGCGATCGGCTATGCATTCTTTGAGGACTGAAAACCACCATGACCAACAATCACCAGTCTCCCCTCTGCATATACCGTAAGCAACGGGCACAATTTGGTTGTTTCCATCCATGCCTACAGCTAACAAGTTTGTCCCTTTGTATAGACCCTTCAAATGTGCCCCGTCGACTACAAGCAGAGGGCGGAGATTTTGTACAAAACTTCGAATCTGAAAGAAAAAAAAAATGTAAACCCCTTTTAATAAGTAAAAGTATAATAACATATAACATTTATTAAATTTAAAAAAAAAAAAGAGTATAACTTACTGAAACACCAATGGCAACGAATAACATCTCGAAAACTCCGTTTTTGTTTGTCTTGATACGCGCGATTGTGCCTAGGTTATTTTTTTCTAGGTTGTGACAATAAAACGGTAACATTTCAAATGATTCTGTCGGTGAACCCCTAATCATTTCTAACCCATAATCCTTTCCTCTCCATGCTTGTTGGTAAGATATACTCGTTTTATAATGCGCCAACATGTCTTGTTGCATATCTTTTGGTTTTAAATCTCTTCGATTGTCTTTTAACTTCTCACTAAAAATGTGACCAATAACTTTTTTATTTGCATTTCGATGGTTAGGATATGTTTGAGTTCTGGGACACGTGTGAAAATCATTCAAACCTATAACTACAAACACATCTGTACCTTTGATGCGTTTAGAGTTAATTCTCCATTGGCACTGTGTATAATGAAAGCATTTACAATCAAACCTGTCTGGTTCCGACTTTCGAACTAAAAACTGGTAACCTTCTTTTAAACATTTCAACCTAATTGCAACGTCTATTTTTTCTCTTGTTTCAAAATACTTTCCGACAAAAAATCAGAATCACAATTGTATTCATTTGAACTTATTGGTTTGGACTGGTAAAGAGGTGTTTCTGGAACAACAGGAGTTAATGAAAAAATATTTTTCCATTCATGGTGAATAGGTTTTGGGTTATTACCATCATTTTCTTCATCTTTGACATCCTCATCGGCCTCCTCGAATGCAAACGAGGATCCTGGGTTTGTGAAGTACGGCTCATCTTTGTATCCGGACCCATCATTTTCATATTCATTCGATTCAATATTTTTAGATGGGCCAACATCAAAAAAAGACTTACTATGGTTTTTATTATAGAAATTATATGAGTTTTCTTGAAAAGCAGAGGACTCGATGTTTTGGTTAGTAGTTGTTGTTTCAAAAAAATTGTAAAACGTTTCCTTTTTTTGGGTGGACCGAAAACATGTTGTTTCTTCAAATTCTTTCGCTTTAACCACATACAGATGTGGCATTCCTGCATTCGAGTAAGCGAAATAAGTAAAAAAATTTACCTCATCGTCATCGATAATATCCATTCGAACGTCAAACGAAGGGTGCGATAATTTAATATGCAGCCGAATATTGGGATCCACATTGAATTTAGAATGCACATAATCAACTAACCACGAGTACGTGATATTAGTATACATAGCCACACCTCGTTCAGTGTCATCAAAATGTAATATACATTTAAATTTATGTGTATCTGAAGTCATTGCTATGTGTGTCTAAATTTTTTTGTATTAGAGTAAAAGTAGTTGCTAAGTTTCGATATAAATCTTTCCTTATATACACATTGATGACAACCCCGCGTACGCGTGTTCTTTTACGCGGGATATGACAATGATTAGACCTGAAATATGACAATGATGTGACAAGTCTATGACAATGATGTGACAAGTCAATGACATTGATGTGACTAGTCTATGACAACCCCGCGTACGCGTATTCTTTTACGCGGGATATGACAATGATTAGACCTGAAATATGACAATGATGTGACAATCCCGCGTACGCGTATTCTTTTACACGGGATATAATGTGACAATGATCAGGGGCGGAGCCAGGACTAAAGTTCAGGGGTAGCGGAAAAAAAAAAGTTAACCATAATTTTTTTTTAAAAGAAACCAATGCCAGGAACCACCCCTATAGTAAGTTGATATGTGACACAAGCCCTACGTACAATATTTTCCTCGCAAAAGTTTCGTTGCTGGTTTTGCAGCCATACCTGTAATCACCAGGGAGTATAGGAATAACTTTTCGGACAGGCCATGTGATTAAATCCTCAACAGCATCATGTATGGTACTCTGCATAAACATGTCACCAGCATCTTAAAACTAATATCCAGCGATTTCAGTTATAGGTAAACTCCAGAAAAAGGAAAATGTATACACCGTTCATCCCAAATGAGCTGGGAAACTGAACTCCAGCATATATCAGTTTATAATTAAACTACAGAAAAAAATGTAGCTGCGCAATATAAGTATTGGTTGAAATTGGTTATGTATTGGTTGAATAAACCTAAGCAGCCTAAGTGTCTAACTATCTAACAATCTGAACATATGAAAATATGAAATTGAACCTATGAAATTGAACAAAAACATATGAAATTGAACCTAACATTCTAATTCTTAATCTAATCAGAAATCACAATTACATATAAAATTGAACCAAAATTAACCCTAATACTAAGAATGAAAATTATGAAATAGACTTGAAAATTGAAATTACCTAAGGCAGCAGTGGCGAAGCAATGGTGGAGAACAAGCTGTAGATGGTAGCTTTGTGTACAACAAAGGGAAGGTACGGTGCCTATAAAGTTTCTCTTTACAATTTATTAGTAGGATTGAAGACTTATATGATAATCAAATGAACTGGTGTCCAAATCTACAAAGTATCTTAATTTCAAGGCGTGTTTAATTAATTAAATTGGTAGGTGCAAATGCAATGGTGGAGATTGGAACGAGGTGGACAGCTGGTCATCAAAAGATGACTTTTGTATGTTTTTTTTGTTTTTTTTTAAACATTTAGTGGACAGCTGGTCATCAAAAGATGACTTTTGTATGTTTTTATTTTTTTATTTTTAAATATTTAGTGGGCTTGGGCCTTGGAGTTTTTTTAAAGAATGATATGCGCTTTGAAAAATTTGTTTAGGGGTAGCAAAAATTTGTTTCAGGGGTAGCGAAATACGAAACATAGTACCAAAAATGTAAAAAATTGTCAAAAATTCCACTACCGAGTAAAAGTTCAGGGGTAGCGACCGCTACCCCTGGCTTGTACATAGCTCCGCCAGTGACAATGATGTGACTAATCTCTGACAACCCCGTGTACGCGTATTCTTTTACGCGAGATATACTCTTATTTAAGTCTTACATTGTTAAGCCAATTACACACCATCCTTTACACCGCTTACTAAAAAAACACTTACTAATACATTCCTTTTAACGTTTTAAAAACATGTCGGACAACATACCATTCGACCTTCAAGTTGATATCATGAAGAAACTACCAGTTAAGTCTTTACTACAGTTTCGTACTGTGTCTAAGCGATGGAAGTCTTCCATAGACTTGCCGAACTTCATCCATAGTTACGGTTTTTGTGAAAGAGATATGTGTTGTTTCAATTTAACATATATGCAAGGTAATATTGGTTTTATGTTTTCCGTAAATGAAAATTTAGCCTTTACGAATCTAGAAACAACTTTGAATCTTCCAACTCTTAAGCCTATTGCTACTTCTGAAGGTGTCTGGTGCTTTTCGTATGGTTCAAATATGATGGTTGTTCTTTGGAACCCATCAATAAAAAGATCTGTAGGAATATTCGTCCCTACTTTCTTGAATCAACCTGATTCACCAAAAATGGTCATCGGTTTCGGTGTCCGTCCCGACAACTTAGACCCTACCCTTTTTTAAGATTAATTACCCGTATTACGGTCAAGGACCATGGTATGTGTCAGTTTATACATTGAGCTCCAGACGTTGGAACAATCTTGAAAATGACCGTTTGCCCCGTGAATCAATTAGAATTAAACGGTTTGGTCAAGCAGTAGTGGGTGGTAAAATTTTCTGGGTTGGTTCAGAAAAATTTGTTCATAATGATGGTGTTTCGTACAAACGATACATGATTGTTTCTTTTGATTTGGTTACTCACCAATTTCAAGTGCAAGACATACCTGAATTGATAAGATTCATGGTTCAGCCTCCATTCTATATATCTCAGCTACGAAACTCTCTAGTAGTTTCAGGTACTTACCTTGCAGAAGAGTCCAAAGTTTTGTGCGCATGGGAATTAGAATTTGATGGTGGTGTTGTATCATCGTGTCCAATGCTATTCACCGTCCCATTCCCAATTGACAATGAGGTAAAACTACTTGGATTTACCAAGGCTGCAGAACCAATTGTTCAATCTAAGAGCAACCAACAAGTAGCTCACTCACTACAAGTGTACGAGCGAGCATCTCAGGAGTTTCAAAACATGGGTATTGAAGCAAATGGTGGTTCATTTTTCATTGGGCCATACAAAGAATCACTAATTCTTCTTGATCAACCAAATAATACCTATATGGTTTAGTTTGATGTGTTTAAGGTTATCAATGTATGTCTTTTTCTGATTCTAAAACTGTTCTAGGCTTTTTAATATATGCTACAACTAATTAATATTAATGCAATTTTTTATATATGTGTACAACAACACAATGTTGCCAATATACCTTATGCTTTATATATTAGTACAATGACGTGACCAAAACATGACAGTTGCATGCCTAAGTAATTTTGTACCCGAAATATGACAATGATGTGACATATACGAACATTGATGTGACTCATCAATGACAAACCCGCGTACGCGTAATTTTTTACGCGGGATATGACACGGATTAGACAAGTCGATGATAATGATGTGACAAGTCAATGACATTGATGTGACTAGACTATGACAACCCCGCGTACGCGTATTCTTTTACGCGGGATATAACACAAACCTGTCTATAAAAACTCATTCACAATTCAATTTCTCTAACCACATATCACCATTATCAAATTATCTAATCTCTAGAAAAATTTAACAATTCGGAAATGGCCCAACAAAACAATTCCGGATACACAAAATGATACCAACATAATGTTGGGGCTTCATCTACCTCTTCAAACTTCCCGGACAGGTTAATACCCGGTCCAGCTGGTATTATTCAAGCGGCTATTCTACGAAAAAATACGGACATTAGGGAAGGTGGCCCTGATTATTGTCTAGTGCCAACACAAGAATATGTAAGGGAGATAAAAGAAGATGTCGTTGAAGATGATCATTTTTCACGTGGGCCATGGCTATGCGCTATTAATAAGCTGCGTAATAGCGAAGGTATCATCATAACTGGTTGTCTTGGCAATATAAAAAACTGTATCAAAAAAGGGAAACTTGAACTTGTTGTGGCTGTAATCAAGACTTGTACTCCTACCGCACTTGGGGAGCTAACAGTAACACTTAAAGATCCAACGGGGACATTCTCTGGTACAATTCATCACAAAGTCCTTACAGAAGAATCGGGCTACAAAGACTCTATCAAAGTCGGAGCTGTGTTGGTACTTCGTAATGTTTCAGTGTTTACCCCAAAATCGACACCCTTTGGTCTTAACATTACATTGAGGAACATTGTTCAGGTTTACGACAAGGATACAGTTTTTATTGGCTGAACCTTTTAATATTGTCTATGTAATGTTTATTTACATAAAGTTCGTCTTTTTTTTCTTTGTAGTTGAATAAAAGTAAGTTTTATGCTATATTAGTCCTTATTAATAGTAACAACTATGGTATATCAAAGCATAAAAGGTGAAAATATCAAAGCATCAAACTAGGGTTTCATTTTTTTACACTTATTTTAACAAAACCCTAATTAGGGTTTGTCATTAAATATGTTCCACTACCGACAACAAACTGCTAATGTCAATAATATGTATCCTGCGCCAAAAGTCATCATCCTGCGTTAACTAGTACGCAAAATAGGAGAAAGTGAATTTTTTAATCATCCTGCGCCTCTTGCGTTAACATTGGCGCGAGATGTTTTTGTAATTTTTTTTTTGAACGGCTTTGATTGATGCCACGTAATTTTGCGCCTCTTGCGTTAAGATGGGCGCGAGATGAATGGGTATTTTGGATAAGTGGAAAAAGGTTGGGCAATTCGAGCTATACCGATACTTGAATGGACTCTGCAGTAATTTTCTCTTTTAAAATTTTGC
>CP139502.1:151943619-152013625 GCA_021014915.2 Artemisia tridentata subsp. tridentata | reverse complement strand
CGCGGTGAGATATCGGTTTTTAGATATCGGATATATATATATTCGAAATCAGTAGCCATTCAAAAATTCAGTATCCATTCGAAATCAGTAGCCATTCAAAAAGATAGAGGGGGTCAAATGTTTAAATACACAAACTTATTTTAAACTTTTTGAGTAAAATTTATAAGGTTTAGAGACTAAATGTAAAATAGTGAGAGATAGAGGGGTTAAATGTTAAAAAGTCTAAACTTATTTAAACCCTAAACCTAAAAGACTAAAACAAAGTTCCAGCCACACTTTAATACATTGATACAGCCACCCCTTCACCCTCTCTCTCTCTCTCTGGTCCATTCGCCGGCGTTGACCGTCAATTCGCCGGCGTTGACCGTCATTATGAACACAACCACCACTTATTTTCTCTTTAATTGGCTTAGATCTGAAGTTTGACCGGCATTCGCCAGCGTTGACCGCCTAATTTGGCCGATTTGCTGCTATTATGTTAATTGGGCTGCAAAAAAACACAGGATCCGAGATTATCGCCGATTTCAAAATATCGGGAAATATCGGCAAATCTCGCCGATATTATCGGATCCGAGATTTTGGGGCGATATTTTGATCCGATATAATTTCTAGTCGCGATATCCAATATCTCGCCGAGATATCGGCGAGATTAACTACATAGCACAACAGTGACACTGAACTTATAAGCAACTAAATTAACTAATTGTAACCGAATCCAAAAAAAAAAATACATTCTCTATCTTCTTAATAAATATCATCTAATTTCACAGCTTCGGTTCGTAAACCCTAACAAACACAATCAAGCTACAAACTATAAAAATTGAACTTATAAGCAATTAAATTAACTAATCATAACCGAAAACCGAAAAATAAGTACATTCTCTATCATCTAATTTCACAGTTTCAGTTCGTAAGCCCTAACAAACAAAATGAAGCTAGAAAGCTATAAAACTGAACGCATAAGCAACTAAACTACCTAATCGTAACCGAAAAACCGAAAACAAATAAATTCTCTTCGAATTTCACAGTTTCGGATCGTAAACCCTAACAAACAAAATAAAGCTACAAAACTATAGAAATGAACTTATAAGCAAGTGAATAAACTGATTTTAACGAAGGAAAACTTACATCGAGTTCAAGTAAGATCCATTCTTTAGTATTAGTAGCAGTTGACCAGTGATTACGAAGGTCAATGTCGAGAATATGTGAGGACTTTTGTGATGGTGATTCACGAGATGTTGCTTTTATTTTGTAAGTTAGAGGTTTTACACGTGGCTCTAGTTCCACTTCGTTCATCTTCTTCTTCGAATCCAATGCGTAAATTGCTGTGTGATTGAAAGAATGGGGTTTTTGAACAGTATTTGTTGGAGGAGTGTGGTGTAAATTCGAGATTCGTTGTCTTAAAAAGTGCGTGTAAAAAAATATCAGCATCTTTTTGAGAATTGTCAATGATAAACTTTCAAAAAAAGTATTTTTAAAATTTTGCTGACTTGAAACACTTATTTTTTTTATTTGTTGGAATTACGTCATCAACAAACTTGAAACGTCGAACGCGAAATCGAAAATGTTTGATGTTAATCGCACAAGAACAAGAACCCAAGTCTTATCAACTTGTAGAAGAACCATGAACGAATGTAAGCCACAAAGTACCAAACGATTAACTTTTATTATTAACTCTCGGTTACAAAGGAAAGAATACAAGACACGACAATAAGACCTCACCCGTCTCCTCCTTTTATAGAAAAGAGGGGGTGAATATCCTAGTCATAACCAACTTGGGAATCTTCTAGCTACTCGGATGACCAGCCTAGACAATGAATAAACTCAAAGCTATGACTTACTTGCATTGCAAGGCAAGTAAGACTACATAAGGAAACCTACACATACTTGGTTAGCATATACTCGACTATCATAATAACCTAACTAATGTTATCACTAATCTTTAACAGTTTCCACCTTAGTGGTAATACTATTTAGGGATAATTGTTTATAAATGTATCGAAGTTGCCTAATTTTACTAAATTGTGTATGTTTCTTTTAATTTTTCTAACAAATGTATCGAACCTGCTAATTTCACCTATCTTAACACTTGACGAGGTTTTTAGTTAGAATTAATTACATTAATCGTCCTTGTGGTTACGCCCAAATTGCAAGTTTCGTCCTAATGACCGTTTAGTCAACAATTGTTTACAACGTTAGTCCTTTATACTAACGGCCGTTTCTAATTAACTAAAAATTTGGTTTTCTTAAAAATAATTCTTTTCTACGCGGTTTTATACGCGGTTTTATACACGTTTTTATACACGTTTTTACACATGTTTTTACACACATTTTTATACACGCTTTTATACACGGTTTTACACACGTTTTTATATATGTTTTTATGCATGTCTTTAAACACCTTTTTACACGCGGTTTTACACACGTTTTTATACACATTTTATACACGGTTTTATGCATGTCTTTATACACGTTTTTAGACACATTTTATACATGATTTTATTCACGTTTTTATACACATCTTTATACACGTTTTTAAACGCTGTTTTACATACGTTTTTATAAATGTCTTTATACACGTGTATAAGAGCGTTTTTATACATGGTTTTATACACGATTTTACACACGTTTTTATGCACGATAAAGAGATGCATAAAAACGTGTATAAAAACCACGTATAAAATCATGTATAAAAACGTGTATAAAAACGTGTGTAAAAACGTGTGTAAAACCGCGTATAAAAACGTGTATAAAGAGATGAATAAAAACGTATATATAAACGTGTATAAAAACGTGCGTAAAACCACGTATAAAAACGTGTATAAAGACATGCATAAAAACGTATACAAAAATGTGTATAAAAAACGTGAATAAAAACGTGTATAAAAACCATGTATAAAAATGTGTATAAAAACGTGTATAAAGACGTGTATAAAAATGTATATAAAAACGTGTCTAAAATGTGTCTAAAAACGTGTATAAAAACGTGTATAAAAACGTGTATAAAGACGTGTATAAAAACGTGTATAAAAACTTGTATAAAAACGTGTGTAAAATCGCGTATAAAAACGTGTATAAAGACATGCATAAAAACGTATACAAAAATGTGTATAAAAAACGTGAATAAAAACGTGTGTAAAAACGTGTATAAAAACCATGTATAAAAATGTGTATAAAAACGTGTATAAAAACGTATATAAAAACGTGTCTAAAATGTGTCTAAAAACGTGTATAAAGACATGCATAAAAACGTGTATAAAAACGTGTGTAAAATCGCGTATAAAAACTTGTATAAAAACGTGTGTAAAACCGCGTATAAAAACGTGTATAAAACTGCGTAGAAAAGAATTATTTTTAAGAAAACTAAATTTTGAGTTAATTAAAAACGGCCGTTAGTATAAAGGACTAACGTTGCAAACAATCGTTGACTAAACGGTCGTTAGGATGAAACTTGCAATTTGGGCGTAACCACAAGGACGATTTATGTAATTAATTCTAACCAAAAACCTCGTCAAGTGTTAAGATAGGTGGGATTAGCAAGTTCAATACATTTGTTAGGAAAATTAAAAGAAACATACACAAGTTAGTAAAATTAGGCAACTTCGATACATTTAGAAACAATTATCCCTACTATTTAACTCCGACACCAAGTGCCTTCATGCAATACTTGAACTTCGGACTTGGAACCACCTTTGTAAACGCGTCAGTTGCATTATCTTTCGTGCCTATCTTTGCTACTTCAATCTCTCAAGATTCTACGATATCCCTGATGAAGTGATACCTCACGTTGATATGTTTTGTTCTTTCATGAAACATTGAATTTCTTGAGAAATGAACTGCCCATTGATTGTCAAAATTCACAACCACTGACCTCAGGTTTACTCCCAGCACGATTAGAAAAACCTTTAATTCATATGCTTTCCTTAATAACTTCCGTAAGCGTTGTATACTCTGCTTCTGTAGTAGATAGTGCAACAACATGCTGCAGAGTTGCTTTCCAACTCACAACACAACCATGTACCATAAACACGTACCCGATTATCGACCTACCCTTTCCAAGGTCTTTAGCACAATTTGCATCCACGAAACCGTCTACATCCACGTGCTTTCCTTGATCTCTACCATACACGACCTACATCAGCAGTGCCCTTCAAGTATTTCAAAATCCACATCACTGCTCCTAGTGGTTTTTACCTAGATTCGCCAAATACCTGCCCACAATGCTAACAGCGTACGCAATATCCGTTCTAGTGCATACCATCAAGTACATTAAACTACCGACAACATTCGCATACAGGACCTTATTTATTCTTTCTACATCCTAGTCACTCGATGGACAATCCTTCAAACAATGGCACAAAGACCGATTTGCCATTCTCCACTTTGAAGTTATTCATAATTTTCTGCACGTATCCTGATTGAGACACCTTCAGGGTTCGACTACCCCTATCCCTGATAACCTCCATACCAAATATCTTCCTAGTTGGACCCAGTTCCTTCATATCAAACTCTTTTCGCAGTAGTCCCTTGATATATTCGATCTCAGACTTGCTTTTACAAGCAATCAGCATATCATCCACATACAACAAGAAATACATGTACATTTCTAGTGCAAACTCCTTGGAGTAAACATAACTATCATAGTTGTTGCGCCTGAACCCATTGCTGACCATATAGTCATCAAACCTTTTGTACCACTGCCTTGGAGACTGTTTAAGACTGTAAAGAGTTTTCTTTAACAAACATACATTTCTTAAGTATAAAATGAATAATTTAGGGTGGTGGATTATTTTTTTGTGAGATATTGATGGTAGAGTTTTTTATGTTGAGAAAAAAAGGTGTTGACTCGAGATGATAGGTTCACTCCACATAATCGAATGTACCATGCAACTACCGATGTGCTTCGTTATTGGCATCTATCACAACTAATCATTATTTTTCCTTTTTTATTCCACTACATTTCTTGCTAAAAAAATATTACAAGGTACTCGCCAACACATCGCTTTTTTTTTTGTTCCACCGCAGTTTTTTCTAAAAAAAAGAATAAAAACGAAAGATTGATGTTTTTAAAAACATTCTGTTTTGCAGCAACAATTTATTTTAAAATAAAACATTTCAGATGAGAGAAACTCTATGCAATTACCATTTAGCTTTAACAGATTTGATCTCATTAAACACTTATAGCGAGGTTTTTAAATAAGCATTGTGTTATGAAAATTAATTTATCATAATGAGTACTTCTAAAAGTATTTTTAATTAGGGAATAACATCCCTGTTGCGTGCAACAACTATCTTCCCTGCAGCAATGCCCATATATATATATTTTTTTTTTTTTTTTTTTTTAATATTTACACTCTTTATCCTTCAACATTTTGAATTATACATAAACCACCCTCTGTTATAATACAACATCGGGTATCTTCCCTGCAGTTAGCAGCAGAGATCATTTTCCCTTTTAATTATATGTCATCTTTAGCTAAACGATTCTTAACAAAAATACATACCTAAAATCACACTTTTTAAGTAAGGCCACTTGCCACGTCCCTAAACAATTAATGCATAAAGAAATTTACGACCATTTTATACGTATCGTATGACAAAAGACGTCTAAATAATAGTTTTTTGTTGAGGATAATTATTTCTAAATGTATCCAACTAATCATTAAATTCTTTTGTATGTATCAAACTATTTTTTCCTGGTTATACATATGAACTTTCAATAACTTCTATTGCGTGCATCACAAACTTTCATAACTTCTATTGTGTGTATCATAGATACTCTAAACACTCCCGTTTCCCCAATTAAGTGTGAATATTTGTAGTTTATTTTAGGAGATGACGTATACATTAGCTGAAAGAAAGAAGAGTTAATTGGGGGTTAAGTGGGAAAATGATTTTTTTTTTTAATCTATGATCAATTGGCTTGCTTACTCATTAACTCACCATTACAATATATAATCCTTTGAGGATTATTCTAGAACCAAAAACACAAAGTGAGTTAAGCCTATCAATTAATATCAAAAGCCCAATGGCTTAAAAAAAAGGGTTTTGCTAATATATTTGGGCCCACATAACGTGATTAAATGTATGTGTGTGTGTGTGCGTCTATATATATATATATATATATATATATATATATATATATATATATATATATATATATATATATATATATATATATATATATATATATATATATATATATATATATATATATATATATATATATATATATATTTGTATGTATGTATGTATGTATGTATGTATGTATGTATGTATATGTGTGTGTGTGTGTGTGTGTGTGTAGGGGTTGGTTCTAGAGAAAAGTGTAATTAGATAAAAAAAAAAAAAGTGAGCAAAATAGTTATAGGGTAGATTTTGCAAGCATCTCAAACTTCAAGGTAAAATATAAAACAATTCAAACAAATAGCTGGTAACCATCACACATCGTCATTTTCATAAACAAAAACACCAAAAAAATACACACACAGATCCAAAACAACCGTCATCTTCAAATAAAAAACACAAGCACAGAAACTAAAAACCGATCAAAACCACATCAAAACCGATAAAAAAATGCATAAAAAATACTCGTTATTGAGTGGAATCGCAACTCATATCACGCCGTTATTCACCAATTGGTGAATTTTGAACCTTGAATCATCCAAAAATGAAGAAAAAACAAGATTTAACATGTAAGTGCAATAATTTTGTTAATTGATCAAATTTTAATCAATGATGTAACGATTTTTAAAGTTTTGTTATAAGTTTATCATCATGTCATAATGTTTTTTACAAGATATGGAACAAATTTGACGAAAAAAAATGCATGAAATATGTGTTTATCAAAGTTGCACATCAGGTGTTTGATAAAATGTTTGAAAAAGATTTTATAACTATGATGCACTAATTTGCAAAATATATGTTTAATATTAAATCATATGTCATCTTAGGGCATCTGTGTGTGTATTTTTAGCATCACAATTACAGGTTAGGGCATCAGATTGTATTAGTGCATCTGTGTGTTATGGTTGTTGCATCAGGTTAAACGTTTGTATGTTAAGTGCATCATTAAACATATTAGAGCATTAGTGAATATGATTAGTGCATCGTCAGACATATTAAGACATCAGTGTGTGTGTTTAGTGTATTCGTTTTATGTTTAGTGCATCGTTGGTCATTTTTGGGAATCCATTTGTATGTTTAGTGCATCGCTGTAAATACTTCAGCATCTGTTTGTATGTTTAGTGCCTCGATGAACATATTAGGGCATCAGTCAGTATGATTAGTGCATTGTCAGACAAATTAAGGCATCAATGTTTATATTTAGTGTATCCATTTGTATGTTTAGTGCATCGTTGGTCATAGTTGGGCATCCATTTGTATGTTTAATGCATCGTTGGAAATACTTGGGCATCCGTTTGTATGTTTAGTGCAATGTTGGACATATTAAGTCATATATGAGTATGATTAGTGCATCAAAAAGGTAGTTATTAGGGCATCTATGAGTGTGATTTAGTAGGTTGTAATTATGCATTATAAATCACTTTGGGTGGACTTTCTACCTTTGAACAGTTTAACCCATCTGACCTCCTCCCTGCATCAGAAATGTACCACCCTGCATAAAAAATTATTCTCTATCAACATTAATAAACATCCCTAAATGTGGGCCATGTGGCGATTGGCAAATTGGGTGGCTCACAGAGGTTTTGTAACCGCTCAAATAGGTACTTTTTGGTAACGGGTCAGATTGGGTTGGATAACCCAAGATACTTCTCTCCAGATTTATTATGTTTTCTTGTCAATAAGTTTATCAAATGTTTGAAATATATTTCCTGTTGAGTCATCATAAGTTCAATAACATGTATCTGTACACTAAATGTACCGGATAAAACTCTTTATTTAACTTTTATCAAATGCACAACCAGGTATCTGTTCATACACATTTTGTAGTTACCTCATAAAGGAAAATTTTCAGATCACACCTTTTTATGCTTTTGTATCCAAAGTATATTAGTCTCGTTTTTAATGGTTATTCTGTAATTTACTAGATCAGTCAAAAATAACTAATTTGTGGTCTGATTTTGTAGGATTATAAGAGAACAATAGAGTTCTTTGTGGCACCTTTCTTGGTTCAAGAATGGAAAACCAAAGACCAAAATGGTACGAAAAAGGAGACCCTGTGGCTTGACTTGATAAGTAACTCAGCTCATCAGTACAAAACTACTGCAGACATTGTAGTCTTTAACAATGGGCATTGGTGGACTCACGTCAAGACTGCCAAAGGGTATGATCTTATTGCATCTGTGTTATACATTAGTGCATCAACATTATAGATTACAATTGTTTAATACTGCATAAGGATTATTCAACGATGTAGTAAAAATTGGGTTTGTTTGGCAATATAATAATTTCTATACATTTTTAGTGCATATGTATTCGAAAAATAAGGCATTTGTATGGAATATTGCATGACGATTATTAAGCGGTGTTTGGCAACATACTAATTTGTGTACATTTTAGGGCATATGTATTAAAAAAAATAAGACATCTGTATGGAATATTACATAATGATTGTTCAACTCATAATGATTGTTTAACTATTTCAGGTTCTATTTAGCAATACACATTTGACTTGTCCCCATCTGCAACTTCATGGAATGGATGACTTTAGTGACGAAGATGATTATGTCATATGAGAATATGACATTCGTTCTTAGTTGAACGTTGGTGATGATTTATTACAAGATGACGACTTTATAGGCATCGAAAGGTAAACGATTTGAGAGGCTTCTCTGAATGTTTCAGATTTTGCAAGAATTTGAAGATAGTCATTGCTTATGTTAGCATTTAATTTATTAAATGAAAAGTGATGGTCATTTGCAAGAATAGAACTTGTGTGTCGAATGGAACAAATAGTCTAGGAAGTGGGCTATTGATATTAGTTGTGTTAGTAATATCCATGTAAATGTGTTTTCCACCAATAGCCCACACAAAAGCCCAACCGAAGCCCACCTAAGGCCTTTAGGTCATGGCTGTGTTGCTATATTTAAACACACACTCTCACTCATTTGTAATGTGTCTCAAGAGTGCCTCATTGTAGTGTCTAGGTGAGAGTGTGTGTAAGTGTTATTCTCTTATTGTGTTTTTGTTATCTTTCTTTGAAGCTAATAAACATTCGGTTATATCCCACATCATACGATCCATACTTTCCTTTCCTCTCATCTATACATTGTTCTCTTGAGTGTCACGAGTAGTAGATAGCATAGGTTGTGTGATAAAGATAGAGCTCGAGTCATACAAGTGGTATCAAAGCGCCATACAACAAGGTAGGAGATTAGTTGTGTTCGGTTTGTGTTCAAAGAAACCAACAGTCGCGTTTTTAGTCTCATAAAAATGTGACTTCTTGTGTTTTTCTTGGAATCGTACGCACAAATCAAGGTTCAAGGTTGTGTTTGTTAGTGTTTTCACGAGTTGGTTTGTGAAGATTTGCTAGTTCTTCACTCGAATCTTGTGTTTAAAGGTTGAATTTTGTTGTGTTCAAAGTGATTAAATCGTGAAAAATCATATATGATTGTGTAAGATTTGTTTTCTTGGATCTTCATTGTTACTTCTTGCGTGTAATTCTTGCATAAGAATTATTGGTAAGAGTTGGTGAAGAGTGGTTAGATCTCATTTTAGATAAGTCAGTGGATAAGGTCCAATAAGTCAAGAGTTGGTAGACTTTTGAAATTGGTGGCTTTCGCAATTGGTTATCCCTTTCGCAATTCACAAGATTTCGCAATTGCCTTCTATCGCAATTGAAGCAAGATTTCGCAATTCACCATCTTTCGCAATTCACCAGCTTTCGCAATTGCAAGTTTTCGGAATTGGTTCTAGCTTTTAGCAATTGGCAAGTTATCGCAATTGGTTGAGCTTTCGCAATTCAACAAGTTTTCGCAATTGGCAACAAGTTTTCGGAATTGGCAGAATCAGTCCTTTTCGCAATTGTGGCAGATTTATAGAACTTTTCGCAATTGGCAAAACAGGTCCTCGCATTTGAGTTAAACGACTTACAACTTAAATAATTTTTATAAATTTGATTTGAACTTTTAATTTCTACAACGTCAAGGATCGCGGACTCGGTATTTTCTCACTTGTATAAGTGTGCAAAATACTTCGACAAACGGATATCTACTAATTTGTATAAATTTGTTAGATTTTTATATAAATTACAAATTTATATAAATTAGATAAATTCTATCTAAATTGAAATTTTGCCACAATTTGTATAAATTTTGGTCTAAATTGAAATTTCTATAGAAATTGTCATTTTATCTAAATTGTAATTTACATAACTTTGTTGAATTTTGCGATCTCTAGATTTTGTCTAAATTGAAGCTTAGTCAAATTTAGTAACTTTATTTAATTTGCTACGTTTATATAACTTGCACGTTACTTCAACGATCATCAACAAAGAACCAAGACTTCACATCAACAACAACCGAAGTTAACCTTCAACGACAACAACTCCTATTTCGTTGCAACGATCCTACATCAACTTTATCATTCAACACATCAACAATGACTACTCAACAAGACATTCATGCCGCCGGTGCAGAAAACCGTCCTCCAATGCTAGAAAAAGGTGGTTATCTTCCATGGACGAGTCTTATGCTCTGATACATGAAAACCAAGCCTCAGGGTCAAGGCAGACTCCTGATTAACTCCATTAAGATCGGTCCATTCAAGCCTCGTCAGATTCAAGTAACAGCTGGAAATCCAAATGCAACACCTCCCATTCCACAGACCTTCCGAGATCAAAAGGAAGATGAATACACAGCAGAAGATTGGAAGCAAATTGAAGCTGATGACTTGGCAATGCATTTAATCCAACTTGGTTTACCACGAGAAATATTTTGTGCTATAGACAGTTGTGAAACCGCCTATGATATGTGGGAACGAGTTAGAAGGCTTTGTCATGGCACAGAAATTGGTCAACAAGACATTGAAAACAAGCTTCTAACTGAATGGGAGAAGTTCACATCCACTCCAGCTGAACCAATTGAATCTTACTACACAAGGTTTTGCACTCTCATGAATGAGTTGATCAGAAACAAGTTGACTCCAACTCAAATTGTTCAAAACATCAAGTTCATCAACAACTTACCAAAGGAATGGGGATGATATGTCACTATTGTCAACCAAACAAAGAACCTTCACCAGGTGAACTATGATCAGCTTTATGATTTCCTGAAGCAAAACCAGGAGGAGGAAAATGAAGTCAGAAAAGAAAAGCTTGCAAAGCAACATGATCCTCTTGCACTCCTTGCTCAAACACCTACACCTGCAACAGTAATTACACAACCCTCTTCATTTTCAACACAGAACTTCATGCAACAACAATATATTCCACAATCACCATTCTACCCACAACAACAACAAGTCATCCCACAACAACAATACCCGCAACACCCAGAACCATAATTCAATGACAATGATGAGTCCACTGCTGCTTTGACTCAAGCATTTGCTTACCTCACAAAAGCATTTCAAGGACGCTACTCCACACCTACCAACAACAACCAACGAATCTCATCGAATACTCGCAACAAGCAGATTGCACAACCGAGTTTCAACATGGGACAACAAGGACAGATGGTTGGAGGATATGGGAATCAGCAGGGATATGCTCCTCGATATCAGATGGGTAATCAGAATGCAGGGCAGTATGTTGGAAATCAGATGGGTCAGTATGCAGGGAATCAGATGGTCCGATTGTTGGAAATCAGAGGGGTCAGAATGCTGGAATCAGTTTGGGAATGTTGCTGCTCAAGGGGCTGGGAATATGAATCAGGGTAATTTGATAAAGTGTTTTAACTGTCAGGGTGTCGGTCATATGGCTAGGAACTGTCCTGACAAGCCGAAAAAGAGGGATCCAGCTTATCTGCAGGCAAATAAGGAAACGGCTGGGTTACAGTTGAGTGCAGAAGAGAATGATTTCATGGCTTTGATGGATAACATGGAAGACCTGAAGGATATCGATGCAAACTGCATTTTCATGGCCAATCTCCAGGAGGCAAAATATGACACGAATTCTGAAATACCTCCTGTGTATGACACCAATGCAGTCTCTGAGGTACCACCATACGCTACATGTCACAATAATGAAATATTTGATATGTAAACTCATGATGAACAGCATCCTGCGACTCAAGCATCCACTTATGACACATATATGGACACGCCAAGTTGTAGTAATACAAATCTGGCAACTCCAGATATGGATCCTAATGGAGACTTCGAGTCCCAGCATGTTGGGAATGATGAGGAAACACGTGCGTTTTTTGAATCATTATTGCATAACTGTAGCATTGAAATTGAGAACGTTAAAAAGGTCAATCGCGATGTTAAGGCCGCGAATGAAAAATTGACCACTGAGCTTGAGAGATATAAGGTGAATGAACAAGCTTTTGAATTTAATAACAATCGACAGTTAGAACTAGAAATTGGTTATAGAGACTCCGTTTAAGAGAAAAACATTTGCAAATCAAATATGACACACTCGATGTTAAGCTGAACATGCAAATTAAATCTTTAAACAAGGAAATTTCTGAATTAACCAACCAACTTTCTAAACAAAAATCAACTTGTTCTGATCTTGAAAAAGAGAAGAAAGAGTTGAATGCAAAGTTTTCAAAACGAGAAAATGCTCTTCTTGATGAGATCATTGACAAACAAGAAAGCATTAAAAAGTTGGAAGAATTGCTTGTAAAAACGGGTCATTCTGCTCAAACTCAAAATATGCTTCTCAACGATCCAAACCCGATTTTACATACAAAGAAAAAAATGGTTATCGGTTGTGAAAACCCTTATAATCTCAAGAAAGCTCAGCAATATCAGAATGTGTTATATAATGGTAGTGTGCTAAATGCTTCACATGATCCTCTCGAGGTTCATGATTCTTATGAAACGATAGAGCTTACTGAACAGAGTAGAATTAAAATGAAACAAATGAACCGAGAAATTCAACCAATTGATTATAATAAGCTTAATACAGATTATGGCGTTCATCTTGTTCAAAAAGAGTCACCAATTTTTTTCAAAAGACCAGTGGCTGTCGCAAGACGAAAAGTTGTTTCAAAACATCTTTCTAACATCGAACAAATGTTCTCTAAAAACACTTGTCACACAAGTGAAGCTAGACGATATTTGGATGATCTTAAACAGAGAGTTGAAACGCTTCAAAGTATTGTGGCATCCAAAATAAACAGTAACTATAATGACTGGTTTTTAAGTTTTCATACTGAACAGAAAAAGATGTTTGAAACAGAAATCAATCCTCATATCACTGCAATTTATGCGATAGTTCAAAATGTTGAAAACAATCTTTTGAAAGAATCAGCCGACTTTATCAAGGACCACAAATCCCTGGTGAAAGAAGCTAATGAAAACCTTGATCACATCAACCTTTTGGAAAAACACAATGACATTCTCTCTGAAGTAGTTCTATCGACTGAAATTATGTCTCTTATTTACCAAACATATTCTGTGGAAGATGATGAAAGACTCAAAGCTGAGACTTCTGCAATTGTTGTAAAATATGAAAATTCTCTTGCTAAGATTGAAAAAGAAAATGTCACATATTTTAAACAACTTGATCAGAAAAAGAAAGAATGCAAGTATGACAAATTGTCATATGAGCGTGCTTACAAGAATCTGAAAGAACAAAATGATCATTTGAAGTCTCAGCTGGACAGTCTAAATAGGAAGGGTGAGGAAACTAAGTTTGCAAAACCATCAACTTCGGAACAACCAAAAATGCATATTTCTCAAACCGTTCCAAAGGTTGATGTGACAAATAATTTGACAAAACCAGTCACTCCAACACCCTTACCTACCCACGGTGCTGATAAAGGGAAAGCTGTTGTTAAAAAATCGAATGTGATAGCGCCTGGCCTTTATAGGATTAGTCCCACTACTGCGTCTGCCTCTACATCTAAAACATATAGGGCGATAGACAAAAGTATTAAAGATAATCCAAACGAGTCTAGGAATGCTACAACAACATCTCAAGACAACAACATAAATTCTAATGAGTGTGCCTTACCTACTACAGGATTAGAAAGCACCTCTAGGAGCAGACGAAAGCCTAGGAGCAATACCAGGAACACTAGAGTATCACCTGTCTCAGAGAGTGAATGCAAGAAAGTAGAAGACCACCCTAGGAATTTAAAGCTTTCGAATAAGAAACATATGTCATCTGGATGTAATGTTAAGACTTCTATTTCTAGTGCTTGTAATGACTCTGTTTGTTTAATGTACAAGAAATCTTTGTCTGAAAATGCTTGTGATGATATTGTTTCTGATAATGTGAATGAGAATGATATGCCTGAACATAAAGAGGTTCCTTTAGTAACTAGGGCTAAGTCTAGATATATTCGAAGACTAATTGCTAAAGCTAGGAAAATAACTAGTAGCCTATTGCCTAAGGACCATCTTAAGTTTTGTGCATGGAAACCAACGGGTAGAATGTTTACACTTAAGAATGGAAAATTAGAAATTGTTCCAAATGATAATATGGAAACATTCTCTAATTGTGATTCACCTATTACCTTTAACCCCATAGAACCAAATGTTAAACGGTTTCCATATACAAAATCGTCTGTTTTTTGCAGGTCATTGAAATTTGTCTTTGGATCGTCAACTCGGGTTGCTCCAAGCACATGACCGGGAATTTGAAACTACTGATCAACTTTGTATGGCAGTTCATGGGAACTGTATGGTTTGGGAATGATCATGTTGCAACTATTCTGGGTTATGGAGATCTTCAGTTTGGGAACTACTTGATCACTCGGGTTTACTATGTCGAAGGGTTGGGACACAATCTGTTTTCAGTCGGGCTGTTTTGTGATGCAGATTTAGAGGTTGCATTTAGGAGAAACACTTGTTTTGTCAGGAATTTGGTTGGGGATGATCTATTAATTGGGAATCGTGGCACCAATCTCTATGCTATTGACATAAACCAAATGGCCTCTTCATCACCAATTTGTCTCATGACAAGAGCATGCGAAACAAAGTCCTGGTTGTGGCATAGACGTCTGTCCCATCTTAACTTTGACACCATCAACAAGCTTGCCAAAGACAACATTGTCAACGGTCTCCCAAAGTTCAAATACACCAAAGAACACTTATGTCCATCCTGTGAGCAAGGCAAGAGCAAAAAGGCAACATATAAACCTAAAGCCGTACCCAGTTCGGTTGATAAGTTACATTTGTTGCATATGGACTTATGTGGCCCAATGAGAGTTGCAAGCATAAATGGGAAGAAGTATATTCTTGTAATCGTCGATGACTATTCAAGATATACATGGGTAAAGTTTCTGAGGTCAAAAGACGAAGCACCAAGCATCATCATCACCTTCCTGAAGAGAATTACAGTCTTACTTCAAGCTCCAGTACGGATTGTAAGAACAGACAATGGCACAGAATTCACAAATCAATAGTTAAGAACATACTTTGAAGATGCTGGAATCACACATCAGACATCAGCTGTTAGAACTCCACAGCAGAATGGGGTAGTTGAAAGAATAAATTGAACTCTTGTGGAAGCTGCTGGCACAATGCTGATTTACTCTAGTGCACCGTTATTCTTATGGGCTGATGCTGTTGCCACTGCTTGTTTCACTCAGAACCGATCCCTAGTTCATACAAGATTCAATAAAACCCCGTATGAACTAGTGAACAACAGAAAACCAGATATCTCTTACCTTCATGTATTTGGCGCTTTGTGCTATCCAACGAACGACAGAGAAGATCTGGGGAAGTTGAAAGCTAAGGGTGATATTGGAATCTTCATTGGTTATTCAAAAAACTCGAGGGCCTTCAGGGTGTATAACAGAAGGACTAAAAGGATTATGGAGACGATGAATGTGAAATTTGATGAAATTTCACAAATGGCTTCTGAGAGACTCGCTCTAGAACCCGCGCTTAACCCAATGGCTCCTAATCATACCAGATTAGGACCCGCACCAAACAGTCAAACTTTTGGACATATCAGTTCAGGACTCGTACCCTAAGGAGCTCAATCAACTACCACAGATAAACCAACAAATCAAGAACTGGATAATTTCTTCGAGTATATGTATGATGAATACTATGGTGGAGCTTCGATAAATGCATCTCAACAACATTCCGCTGCACCCGCTCAAAATCAACAACCACCACCACCACCATATCAAGATGCATCAACAACATTCGAAGCTGACGCACCATCTCCCTCCATGTCATCAACATTTACTCCAGCAACTCCAGTAATTGAGATTGTTTTACCACGAGTTGATGAGCAACACCAAAACGATGCTGTGTTAGAAGAAGAATTGTTCGAAAACCCATTTGCAACAGATTCTGCTGAATCATCTTCAAGGTTACACGAACCGTCTAACACGCATTCGTCAAATCTAAGGTACCCTTCTACGTTACAGTGGACAAAAGACCATCCAATAGAACAAGTTATTGGTGAACCTTCAAGGCCAATTCAGACGAGAAAACAACTCCACACTGATTGCGATATGTGCATCTACGTCTGCTCAGTCAGTCTAATAGAGCCAAAGAACATTCGGGAAGCAATGGCAGATAATGCTTGGATTGAAGCGATGCAGGAAGAACTTCTCCAATATCAATTACATGACACATGGGATTTAGTTCCAAGACCAACTGACAAACTCGTCATTGATCTTAAGTGGTTATGGAAAAACAAAAAGGATGAAGAGATGACTGTAATTCGCAACAAAGCTCGTCTAGTGGCAAAGGGATTCAAACAGGAAGATGGGATAGATTTTGAAGAGTCATTCGCGCCACTAGCAAGGCTTGAGGCAGTCAGGATTTTCTTAGCATATGCAGCTCACAAAAACATCACGGTCTATCAGATGGATATCAAGACAGAATTCTTGAATGGAACTCTGAAAGAAGAAGTATACGTGAGTCAGCCAGACGGATTCGTTGACAAAGATCATCCAGAATACGTCTACATGCTAAAGAAAGCTATATATGGTTTGAAACAAGCCCCACGGGCATGGTATGATGAGTTATCATCTTTCCTACTTCATAATAACTTCACCAAAGGAACAATTGATCCGACCTTGTTTACAAGAAAATTCAAAGATGACATTTTGATTGTTCAGATTTATGTGGACGACATAATTTTTGGGTCCACTAATCCGACACACTCAAAACATTTTGCAAATCTCATGAGAAGCAAATTTGAAATGTACATGATGGGAGAATTAAAATTCTTTCTGGGTTTACAAATTCATCAATCCTCACATGGTATTTTTCTAAATCAAGCTAAATATACTATTGAGATTTGAAAAAACATGGAATGGAAAATTGTGACTCTGTTGGTACTCCAATGGTCACCTCACCAAAAATAGGCGCTGATTTATATGGGAAACCCATATCCGAAGAAATATCAGAGCATGATTGGTTCTCTCATGTACTTAACTGCTAGTCGACCCGATATACATTTTGCTGTTTGTTTATTAGCACGGTTTCAGGAAAGGCCTACCGAACTTCACCTCCAAGAGGTTAAACGGATCTTTCGGTACCTACAAAGAACCATTAACATGGGACTTTGGTATCCGAAGGATTCGGAGTTTACACTAATCGCATTTTCAGATGTAGACCATGCCGGTTGCCAAGTTACAACAAAGAGTACATCATGCAGAGAATAATTTTTGGGAGAAAAGCTAGTAGGCTGGTCATCAAGGAAACAAGACTACACTGCACTATCAACCGCAGAAGCCGAGTATGTGTCTCTATCTGCTTGTTGTGCCCAAGTTCTATGGATGCGGACACAACTCACAGATTATGGTTTCTCTTTCGACCGCATACCTTTGTATTGTGACTTGAAAAGTGCCATAGCCATCTCGTGCAATCCAGTGCAACACTCCAAGACCAAGCATATTAGAGTCCGCTATCACTTCATAAAGAAACACGTCGAAGAGGGTACTGTTGAATTATTTTCCGTGAAGACTGAATACCAACTCGCTGATCTATTTACTAAAGCCCTCCCAAAAGAGCGGTTTGAAAACTTAGTTCGTCGAATTGGAATGCGAAGCCCAACTCCCGAAGAGTTAGAAAGTCTTCTCGAATCTTCTTGAATTATATCAACAAGCTTCGCATGTAAATATTTTTGAAAAACAAAATACAAAATTTGAAAAATCAACAAAAACAAAATATAAAAATAGAAAATTTTCAAAAATACAAAAACAATATAAAATCAAAAAACCAAAAATATTCTTCTCACGACATGTCTCTCATATAATCGATATTCTGTACGTATCTAGCAATGTCATTCAACAATGATACGGACATGTAAAGATGCTTGAGCGAGAGTTCATTTAAATTTTTTCTAAAACATGTCGTTTTCTCAAAATTTTCTTCATTACGGCTTTCGTATATTTCAGTACGAAACCCGCGCTACATTGATGACTTCTGATTATTTCCGATCAGGACTCGTAATGTTAATGGCAAAATAAAATCCATGAGCACATGATCAAGATTTTTCAAAATCTTTCTCAAAACTCTATGCTCAAGACAACTCCCTCCTAAACCCCTAAACTGATTTTAAACTCAAATGTTTAACAAATATGTTTTGTTTAAGGGGGAGTATAAAATGAAAAAAAAAAGTTCCAATTTTCATGCTCAAATCCGTCCTTCTCTCCAACAAGTTTTCAATTTAATCACTCGATATCAAAATTATCACTACGTGCTATTTTTGAGGGGGAGATTAGGTATAAGGGGGAGAAGACGTGATTAAATGTGATCAAAAAGTAATGTCAGTAAATCGAGCTCTTCAAAAGACTCAACATGAACACTCGAATTGACCAAAAATAAATGTCCGTTGTCGAAAAGACTTGTCCGGGACGGGTAATAATTTCAAGCTGGTTATCCAGTAATGTAAACGTGTCTCGCAAAGGACTTGTCCGAGTTGAATGTACCAATTCGAGAGATGATCTTTTAATATGACCGGGACGGGTAATAACTTCAAGCTAGTTTAACTAGTGATGTAAACGTGTCTCGCAATGGTCATATTAATTGAAAATCGATCAATTCAAAATGTGCGAACTCTACCCAACATGTGCATTTTATTTCAAAAATGCATAAGCACATGTGAAGGGGGAGTATTTCATAAATGCAAAACTCTCAATGTGTTATCTAAATGTGTTTACTCATAAACACTTTGAGAGATTTTCAAAAGGTTTTATGGCAAGTGATCAATAATCTAGGTTAATCATGGAGTAATAAGGTGATTATGGTTAGGTTATGTCCTATGATCCGCCAGAGCCGGAGGGATCTACCCAAGGACAATTCCAATAGATTAGAATTAGAATTCCTTAGGTATGATTGAAAAAAGGAGTAAATGAGAAAGGAGAAAAAAGGGGTTGAAGAATTAAAAAGAAAAGTTTAATGAAAGGGTGAAAATAAATAGCCCTCTATGAAAACTTAGGACAGAAATCGGGTCAATACATCTGCTATCGGTATTCCCTAAGGTGATACTGATATTGAAGACAAGACGTCATGGACCCAGTGACGCGTTGCACTACCCCTCTTAGCCACTCAGATATCTCTTAAAAGATATTTGTTTCATTTCTCACGGAGAACACTACATAATCTATCGACCTCTCATTCCGAGATGTGTTGATATTGAAAAGGTGGCACTCTGCTCCATGCCTCCGACGACTAAAACCAAAACGCACATTATTGAGTCTAGAGCCATGAGATTCATCAAAGATCTCTTAGGAACACTTTCCGTACAATGCACTTGTGTTCACCATTAAGGACACAAGTTGTAAGAGTCTTAATGAGATCTAAGGATCTTGCCTTATGTCATGATGGTTACGTGCTTCAAACGGTCTACAGTCTTGAAGTGATACTTCGGTATACTTCAGAGGCTCTCGACGGCCTTGGTAAAGATCAGAGAAAGTTTTCACTCTATGCTGATAACGATCTTGAAGTCTGAACCTATAAGCGCTGGACGATTTATTGCTAACTGTTTTATGCAGGTACTGACGAAAGTCCATTCACCATCATCATCTACAACGACGACGCAACTGGACAGAAGAAGTGGATTAAGGCAAGAAGGACCAAAAGACGTTACGTTGAAGATCACAAAGCATGAAGGAACGAAGAATCAAGACTATTATACATCGACACACAAAGTTAAAGACATTGAAGACAAAAGACCTATCACCAGAAGCATCATTGAAATGACCATCCCTTAGGGGGAGATTGTTAGCATTTAATTTATTAAATGAAAAGTGATGGTCATTTGCAAGAATAGAACTTGTGTGTCGAATGGAACAAATAGTCTAGGAAGTGGGCTATTGATATTAGTTGTGTTAGTAATATCCATGTAAATGTGTAATCCACCAATAGCCCACACAAAAGCCCAACTGAAGCCCACCTAAGGCCCTTAGGTTGTGGTTGTGTTGCTATATTTAAACACACACTCTCACTAATTTGTAATGTGTCTCAAGAGTGCCTCATTGTAGTGTCTAGGTGAGAGTGTGTGTAAGTGTGTGTTCTCTTATTGTATGTTTGTTTTCTTTCTTTGAAGCTAATAAACATTCGGTTATCATCCACATCATACGATCCATACTTTACATTCTTCTCATCTTCACATTGTTCTCTTGAGTGTCACGAGTGGTATTATTTGAGTGATAGAGTTAGATTTCGATCTTTACAGCTTAGCTTGTAAAAATATTATTTGCCAGTTTTTGTTTAGCTTACTATATCTTAGGAGACATTGTATTCTGATTGTAGCATCACTCATCAATGCAAAATGCATTTCTTGTATTCTGATCGGCAAGTTAAGTTTATAATAAGATTAATTCGTTCATAACATGACTAGTTCTTTGTATGTTTATTGCTATTTTTTGTTCAACTATATTTGTAGGTTGATAGTTTTTACTCCCAATTGCACAAGAAATATATGTTTTTTTTTATCATTTACATTAATGGATGTGTTCATTCTCATATATTACTTTAGTGCATATGTTTGAGGCACTTTAGTGCATTTGTATGAGGAACTTTAGTGCATCCGTTTGATGTACTTAGTGCATCCGTTTGTATCATAAAAGCAAAACAATGCAATACTTTTAGGTTCATGAAATTGACGAAAAGGCGGCTCCAAACAATGATAAGACAACATTCCAAAGCAATGAATGTGATAAAGAAACAGATTTATATTAAAACCACAAATATAGAATATGGAACTTTATTATAATGAAATCTTGAAGTTGAAGTCAATTCATATTTCTGAACACGATACTAATATATACAAGATCTATACAGATTGTATATCTTCTTTACTATAGGGAGTTTACGACACAAGATGTAAATGGCATTAACTACTTATCTTGTTACACTTATTCAAAACCAATGCCTTTGCACTAGTTTCAACAGTGGGATAACTTTTATGTATGAACGTTCCATGTTGTTCTGTATTAGGTTACGCACTTTAGCATCCACTCCAGACACTGTCAAACATACAAGTACAAGATCAGTAAACTATATGCATTTGTAGAAAACATCTGTAAAATACGGAAATTACACACAAAAGGGAAACATGATAAAATATGACGCAACGTTACTGCATCTGTTTAATGAACTTTAGTGCATCTGTTTGAGTCAGTTTAGTGCATCCGTTTGGTCAAGTGAATGAATTTCAGACATAAATCAAACGAAGCTCTACCTGATGTGTCCTGATTTGACTTCTGATACTCAGACATCAAATATGCAGTTTAGTTCTCGAACGAGCATTTAAAATATTTGCTAATCATTAGAAAAAAAGCAAATAAGGTACAACGCAACTACCATAGTCCTTCTGGTGATTTGTCGTACAAGTGAGGTAGATCTTCCATGGTAATTTGTCACTTGAGGAAGATTTAACAGGTGGAGATACTATTCACTTCCTCACTCAACTCTGATATTGAATTCTGTGTAGCTGGGGCAACACCTTTTAGTTGATTAACAAGCACTTGCGCAGGAACAAGTGTGAATAGGAAGCCTATTTCAACCAATTGAAGATCTGATTTAAATCAGTTGCTGAGAAAAGGTCAAATTTGTCAAAGAATGCTATTCCATATTGTTAGGTACGCTTGAAGTGACGATCATTATCGAGTCAATGTGTCTTGTAATATGGTCATGTAATAGCTCGTTAGAATCGTAAAAATATAGTCTACGTAATAGTAGAAGTGTGCCGTATAGTTTAGTCATAGTATTTACGTTATTGTCGAATGTGTAAGAGATGTAACAACGACACACTTCCTTATACTTTCTTATGTAATGACTATATAAGTATGTAACCTCTCATTTGAGAGGTGTTGGTTGTGAATGCAATAGAGAAATTCTCTCTAGTTCTCTCTCTCTCTAAACATATCATTGTTTCTCTCTCTAAACTTAATATGTGTGTGGAATGATATTAGAAGGGATCCCAACAATTGGTATCAAGAGCTAGAAGATGATATAGAAGTTATTTGTGTTTTTTAAAGTATTCATTTTGCTTATTTCGAGCTTATTGTCTTATCCGTAGCTTATTTCATGCTTATTTTCATGCTTATTTAATTTTAAAACAAAAACTTTGTTAAACTTATTGAGTTTATTTGGTTTAAATCTATAGCTTATTCTGAGCTTATTTTTCGATCCAAACTGCTTATTTTTCGAGCTTAACTGGTAAAACATAACCTTTTTGTTGTTTATTTTAAGCTTATTTCTGCTTATTCAGTCCAAACAGTCAAGAGTTAAGTCTTTTTCTCCAAAACTGCTGTAACACCCTCAAATCAGAAATGCAGCGGAAAGGATATTTGGGGTGCTACGTATTGGGATCACAACACAAGTGATAGAAAACGGATTAACTAATCCGTTTTAAAGTTACATTAATTAAAACATCAGTTTTACATAGTTATGAATGCGGAAAACAAGGCCCATAATAGTTTTAAGTTGTCCCATAGTACAAAAACTTTGGTCATGAGTGTTATGTGTACACTCCAAAAGTGTGCATATGCCCCTGCCAAGCTCTGCCTTGCATCATCATACATCAAACAATTAAACACCTGAAAAACATGCTAAAAGTCAGCAAAAAGCTGGTGAGTTAATAGGTTTAAATAAAGCAGTAAAGTTGGACCAATAAGTTTACGAGTTAACATTATAATGTGCATAATGTTATACGAGTTAACATTATAATGAGCATAATGTTATACGAAAGTCTACTACGCTGCGCTAAGTTCCATGTTACCGAAGCTAAGACAGTGTGCATGAAATGAGTTCATGAAATAATAATACGGCCCGGCAAGTGTTCTATCCCGTGACACTTGTAATTCGACATGGTATACATCTGTTTGTCTTATCTGGACTGTTGGACCTCAACACGGATGAAGGTGTCACCCTCAATAGATCTATTTATATCACTCGTGCTTCCCAGCGGGAACTAACGGTACATGAGTATGGGCATGAATTTGGGATACAGTACTTAGGCTAACACGTAATAGTTTTTTTTCAAACAAATGCATGGTTTAAATGGTCTATAAAAGTAAGCATGTTTCTCACCCCAAGTTTGCAAAGCAAATACGAGTTAAAAAGTGGGGCTACGAACTCACCTCAGAAAATAGTCCTCTGAATTGAAAAGTCAAGTAGTAGTAGTGTGAGGCACCAACACGCGACCTAAATTAGTATGGCAATTCTTAGTTTACAATTATGTGTACTCACGACTCAAAGTGTTTAAATAAATATGAGTGTTTACAAGTGGTTGTGTTTGATGTTGCTTGTGTGGCAATGCTTAAAGTTCAAAAATAAAAGTTTTCAACAGAATGTATTTGTAAGTATTGGCTCGAATATTGGCTTAATAGTTATTGATAAATAAATACGAGTCAAAAAGTATTTATTAAGTTCGTTTGGTCTTCGATGTGTATAAATTTATATATATGTTATATATTTATCGATGTCGTGTGAAAATAATATATTTGGACAGATATATTATTTATGGCTTTACGTTAATATGGTCATCTAATAAAAATATGTGTTAAGCATATTTATTATATGAAAAGTGGTGAAAATATATAAGTTATTAAACCTATAAGTTTTTGTGAGAAAATGTAAACTTGGTCCAAGTCGAGGGACTGAAATGGTAAAAATATTATAAGTTTTGAAATTATAAGAGTTTAAGAATAAGTGATAGTTTGTTCAAAGTTGAGGGGCTGATGTTGTCGAAAACCATATAAGTTTCGAACTTATATAAAGTTTTAAGAAAAGTGACAAGCGGTTAGAAGTGGAGGGGCTAAAAGTGTAAAAATGGCAAAAATATCAAAAACCTGCCGTGGGCAAGGTTGAACCTAGGTCTGCAAAACAAGTAAGCTACAAACCACTGGACTACAAGTCCTTTGGCGTTAAGACTTGCAACTCAATTGTATTTATAGTGCATATATATAACTGTGTTTCCTTTTGAATAAAAATACCACTTAGTATATGTTGAGGTCGAGGGTTTGCATGGATATATATTTGAGCTTAGTGCTTCTTCTTCTTTCCAAAAAGGTTGATTATCAACACCAACATAAGTAGTTGTGTTTACATTGTGTGCACCGAAGTGAACTAAAAATAAGTTTCGACTTATTTTGAGTTTTATGACCCAAGTTTCCAAACGTGTTCGAAGTCTTTAAACTAGTTTCGTGTAATGTTTACGTTTCAAATAAGCACTTTTTCGTATATTAGCTCATTAATAAGCTAAAAGGGTCATGGGTTGGCCTTATGGCTCTTTTATGGTTCGAGTTGGGTTATACAAAACCTGATAAGTAACCAAGTTATATGTTTCGAAAATAATCTATACAACTTTGGTAAAATAAGCCATACGAGTCATAAAATATATTGAAAGTCACTACAACATCGATTGGATTCCGCGGCGACTTTTTTCCACTTTGTGCGGCGCCATGTCGCCGCAAATACCCTTTCCTCGGCGACATGCCACCGCCCAAACGTTACCGCGGGAAACTCGTCGCTGATACATTCCGCGGTGACTTTTACCTCCTTTCTGCGGCGACGTGTGGGTCCCACCTCCTTCTAGCCGGTCAAAGATTGTCCAGCGTGGCAAGGGGTTTCCGCGGGGACATGTCCCGCCGAAACCTAAGGAGATTAATTTAAAAAATATTTAATCAGTCATTATATAATATGATTATCTGTTTTTTACGGGGACTTGTCCCCGCAGAAACCTATTTTTTAATATTTTCGAAATACTTTCTGCGAGGACTTGTCACCGTAAATAAGATTTTTAATATAAATCTGTTTCTTTCTTTTGGCGGGGACATGTCCCCGCTAAAAGTGTCTGACCCATTTTGCAGCAAATTGCTGCAAAATGGGTAATTCCAGGTTTTTTCTGCAATGGGTGCAGAAAAAACCTACCAAATGTAGCATATATTACATGCAACCTGCTGTTACCCCCATTTCACCAAGTTCGCCAAAACAACAAATTCGCCAACAACACCAAATTAAAACCAAATTCGCTAAACATATACAACAACACCAAATTCAAACAAAATTCGCTAAAAATAATATTAATCCAACTTCGCTAAACAATCAAAATTCGCTAAACATAATCATATGAATCCTAATTAGCCAAAAACGGTTCAAAAACCGTGATCCACATGATATTCTACAAAACTCTACATAAGCTAGCGAGGAACAGTTTAGTGGGAATCCTAACACATAATAATCCATCTAAATCTACACAATTATGTCCAATAACCCAAAACAAACATAAAGTGGCCCATCCGACCCATACACTAATCCCAATTCTCCCCACCATCCCCATTACCCCCACTACCCCCAGCTCCCCGACTACCCTCCCCTGCAGGTCTAGACTCACTCGGCGACGCAGTCTGGGATCCTGATGTCCCCGGCAATCCCGCTGCTAGCTCCCCAGGAAAGCCCGGCTGTCTCCTCGCTCAATCCAGAATCATCTGCAGCGTGTTCCCTTGCTGCGTCACGGTCTCGCGCAGTGAGGACGAGGAGGCTTCCTCACGAGCTCGTGAGGAGCTCAGAGTCGGCCTGTGACCACCTCCGGGTAAAACTGGACCTATGCCAGGAATATGTCCCCTCTGCTTGCCACCGATCACCTGGCTCAGGATCTCCGCATCTGACATACGCGTCCCAGAGGAGGTGCTCTCTGACCGCAGCCGGACCATCTCATTCTGTTTAGTTACAAAAAAAAAGAAAAGTAATATATAAGTCGTGATTTATTATATTGCATTAATGTTGGTGAGTTTTTGGAAATAAATTATACTTACGTATCTGGATTCGGCCTCCTCAGACTCCCAGGCGCCCCCTCTGGTGGTATGGGTGTGTCTGTACATGTCTATATGGTCTCGAGTATCCTCGGAGTCGGGGTCGGGGGAGGTCAACTGTTTATAAATAAAATCAATCAATACTCACCCAACACTATATATATAAATAAAATGATTAAAAAGTGTCTTACGAAGTTATCAACTATGACAGCCAAGGAATGTGATCCATGAAGGGTGGCAGTCTTCATTTTGCTCCTATTTTGGCTGTTAATCTCCCCGATCTTCAACTTCTTGGGGTCGCTCCAGTGCTCAATCTGCTTATTATAAATAATAAAAACTATTATATAAATGAAATATTATTATTATTATTATTATTATTATTATTATTATTATTATTATTATTATTATTATTATTATTTATTATTATAATAATAATAATAATAATAATAATAATAATAATAATAATAATAATAATAATAATAATAATAATAATAATAATAATAATAATAATAATAATAATAACAAAGTATGTGTCGATCCAGAAATTTACCTGCTTTTCCCATTCATCTTCCGCCATGTTCTCGGGACGCTTTGCCTTGATATCATCTAGTTTCTTGACCCCACCTGCCTTTGTAAAATTTTTCTTCTTGTGCTTGTACTTTTGGTCATTGTATATCTTTTTCAGGTAAGCTTCGATACTAGCGACAATCTCCTCCCCATTTGGACCGGCAAGGTGGGGGGCGAGATCAAAGAAATGCTGCAATAAAATATAATTAAAATAAATATACAAACTTAAATAAAGAGACAAATTTAAATAAATAAACACATTTAAAATAAATAAACACAATAATTAAAAAAATAAAAGATAAAAAAAACTTACGTTGAGCCGGTTATCCACGTGTACCTTCTTGGCCTCTGGAACAACATCCCACGAATCGTAATACAGTGGAACGGTATCCCGTATCAAGTTCCCGACAAAGTTCGAGAACCACGGAGCGTGAAGGCCTACATGCTGCCACATGCCTTTGGCATTCCTATTGAATCTGATAGAGACCGGGCGCCCTGTGTCATTCCTCATGGCGTGTAAGGCTGCGTTCTGGGTGGCACCGCGAACCACCTTCCGCCTTTCCCTATTTTCGACCCAGGCTTCGTAGGCTTAGGCCTGGGAGCTCTCGAACTAGAGCCTGCAAGTAATCAAATTAAAGTGATGGTGACATAAAATAACAAGTTATCAATTTCAAATAATGATCAAGTTTAATTAAAATAATGGAGAAATTCTTACGCTCGCAGTTGGTGCCTATCCTCCTCCCGGGAGGGCGGGGTGGCTCGTGACCTCCATCACCACCATGGCTCGTAGCTATGACATCCGCCATCTGTACTAGAACATAGAAATTAGTGAAGAAACACATATACGCATATATATACACACATTCAAATAAATAACAATATAAACCAAAAAAGATAATAACAAATAATTAAATAAATAAATAAACACATTTAACAACTCGATAACAATTTCATTCAAATAAGTGTCGTTTAACAAATTACAATTTGAGATCAATCTCCTACATCACTAAGATAAAAATCATCATTATTAGTGCCAGCTTCATCTTCACCATCGACGTGGTCTTCATGATCAGATGCTAAATCATGAGGAATGTGGTCATCATAATCAATATCATCGTCGTCGTCGACATCAGTGATAATTGGTGCTGGTGGTGCCTCAACTTCCACTGGCTGGACATCTATATCTATGGTGCTATAATTCAACTTTTCCAACTCAGCAGAGAGTGTGACATGTGATGAGTTGTTGTCATGTACAACATCTTGATTGTCTTCTACCACGATGATATCCGGGTTCTAAATCTTTCGATGATAAGAATCTTGGACGACCTTCGAACTACCACGTTTACCCGGGAAATCAAGGTAAAAGACTTGTGTTGCTTGTGTTGCAAGAATGTATGGTTCATTTTGAAATGATACACGGTCTGTCATAATTTGTGTAATGTTATTTCTATACGTACAACGTTTTATGCGACCCTCGTTATTAGTGTCGAACCATTTGACTTTGAACAGCACAACCTTGAACGGAACTTACAAAAACTCAAGAATTTCTTCAAGCTGGCCATAATACATTCCTCCGCTAGGATTAGGAGTTGAAATTCCGCTGTTCTGAGTTGAACGACGTAAATCACGGTCGTGTACGATAAACTTCACACCGTTGACTACGCAAGAGTCGACTGAGACTGCAGTAAATGCTGGTCCACAAGCCAAAGCGAATAACTAGGAAGTACAACTTGGGTCATCCTTTACTTTTAATTCACGAATCTATGAAAAAGTTAAGAATAGATATAGATGAGTAATAGTCGTTATTTTTACAGGGTAATACATACAATAAGTCTACCTTGCTCCCAAACCAGCGAGGAAATCCTTCTTGTATATCATTGCCAGGAAATGCCCTGTAAATGTTCATAATATTAGAATAAGTCGTCGAATAATAACTTACGTAAAACACATTTTGAAATAAAACGCGTACCTATCGTACTCGTTCACGTACGGGTCGATTTCATGACTATTGTGTAGTACATACCATACTACTTTCTTCATTGTGTCTGGTTGAACCCGGATCAATGATTGCTTGCCATTCAGTTTACAGATTGATCGAAACACCTGAAATTGACTTGTTGGGCTTGGACCGTCCTCATTCCGGTCAGGACGATTAAATCTCGTCTCAACACCCCGAAAATAATGCGAACAGAAAGTTAATGCTTCATCAACAATATAACCCTCCGCTATTGAACCTTCGGGCTTAGCTTTATTTCTGACATAATTCTTGAGCTTTTTCATGTATCTTTCAAATGGATACATCCACCTCATGTAAACAGGCCCGCCTTCAATAGCCTCTTCGGGTAGATGAATAACCAAGTGAATCATTATGTCAAAAAAAGCAGGAGGATAAATTTGCTCGAAACTGCACAAAATATTGATGAGTTGTTCTTTAGCTTTCAACATGTCATCCACCATCAAAGTTCGAGCGCATATTTGTTTGAAGAATGAACAAAGCTCGATTATTGGTGTTGCGGTGGTTTGGTCCTTCAAGTAATTTTGAAGTCTAGCAGGAAGCAACCGCTGCATCATTATGTGACAGTCATGAGCCTTCAAGCCTGTTATGTTGCTATCATTGTCGGTTACTTTATGCTTGAAGTTAGATCCGAACCCATCAGGTAGTTTCACACCTTTGATGAATTGACAAAAAAATCATGATATTAGAGTAAGTCGTCGAAATGGATACGCGAATAGAATTGGAACAAATAAATTTTGAAATAAAACGCGTACCTTTGATGAATTGACAAAATTGTTTTCTTTCTTCAGCTGTGAAAGAGTACGTGGGATGAGGCTTAGAGCACTTCCCGTTTCCTTTGTTGACAAGCCACAACTCTTCACGAATTTGCAAATTTTCTAAGTCTTGTCTTGCCTTGTTGGTGTCTTTTGATTTGTCATTCATTAACAAAGTACCCAACACACTCTCACACACATTTTTTTCGATATGCATGACATCTAAATTGTGTTTTAGTGTAAGAAAAGACCAATACTTTAGCTCGTAGAAAATGGATACTTTGGTCCAATTCAATTCGCGAACAGGATCACGTTTTTTCTTCGCACCCCCAAAACTTGGATGTTTCCCAGGGATACGTTTAGGCAATCTACTAAGTTGATTCAAGATGACATCACTGGTAAATTTTCTAGGAGGTTGTCTATGATCTTCGTCCCGAGTATAGAATGCCCGTTTATTTTTCCGCCATTTATTGGTCGTTTTTAAGAATCTTCTGTGACCAACATAAGCGGTTTTGCCTAACACGCGAACAGATGGAGTGTCTATATTACATGTCGGACAAGCCAAGTAACCTTGCCCACTCCACCCAGACAAACTACTTCGAGCGGGAAAGTCATTGATAGTCCATAAAAGCGCTGCTCTCATACAAAATTCAGTGCCAGTGGCAGCATCCCTAGTCATGACTCCATCTTTCCATAGAATCTTTAGGTCTTCAATCAAAGGCCTCAAGTAAATATCTATGTCCTTCCCAGGTGATTTAGGGCCCGAAATTAACAACGTCAATGATGCGCGTGATGTGTCGTTGCGGTTTAGCAGTATTAATGCCTACTCAAGTTTTAAATTTATATTTAGCCGACTTATCAATAACACACACACTTAACGAGCAGTGTACCCGGTCAGTATGAATATAATGGTAAGTAGAGTGTCGATCACTAAGAGTGGAACGTATTATCTAGTTATTCTAATCAGTATTTTAATATATTAAGTTAGCTATACAACCTATTCTAACGCAAGGGGGTTCAGCCTGAGAGACTGGCACGATTTGGTTGCAATTAAATAATAAACTAAACCAATAGGCACGAATCAGCAAGTAGCACACACGTACACAGATAAATACTCGAGACAATAAGAGGGCTGTCCTTATGATAAGTAGTTTGTCACTTGTTTTATTGCTAGTGTTATATGAAGTGTATAGTTCGATGCAAAGCACCGAGATTAAGTCCTTTCTCGTTGGTTCTAATCTTATCGGCGAGTAAACCCTTAATGATTACTTATGACTATCCGTTTATCTTTCTCCTACTTTTCTACAGACCATAGAATACATAGGCGATCTAATAAACAGGCGAGGGCAGAGGCATGGCGACCCGATCAACGCTCAGCTAGACACAGAGGTTATCAATGCACTAATAAAAGTCACCAATGACATCAACATATAAACTTTAATTAATGAGAAAGCAGTTTTAAGGGAGTGCAATCTTTCCGTTGTCACATTACACAAGCCACCAATCTTGATGAATTAAAGTTTACTAACACAATAAAACAAAACTACTTAATGAATTAAACACATGCAGCACCTTCTTACAGCTCTTGTATCTTTGATTTGGGTGTGTCTTGTGCTGCTTCCTTGACTGAATTCGTCCTAGGTTTCTGGTCTTCGGTCTTCTGTTAAAACTTCGGAACTCCGACTAAAGCTAGCTTTTTTATTCGTCTGGTCTTTGGGGTATTTATAGTTTCTGTCTGAGGGTAAGATGCGGCGCATCTAGTAAGTAGATGCGGCGCATTTACTTAACTTCGCGTGGGGTCCAAGATTATAATATTCAGGAATATTCGTACACCGCCAGAAGATGCGGCGTATCTTCATAATAGGATGCGGCGCATGTCCTCTTGTGTCTTGGATCGTATCTGGTGAGATCTTGATAGCGATGCGGCGCATGTCATGAGTGAGATGCGGCGCATCTGGAGCAGATTAGTCTTGATCTTGCACATTTCGGTAGACTCTTAACTTCTTGCATGTTTTGCTCCATAATTAGTCCAAAATCGCCAAGTTTCACCAAATGCTTGTTTTCAATTGAGAATTACAAAAGTAAATGATTAAGTATCAATCCTCATACATAATATAATAAAACAAGTCAAATTAATAGGATAAATGATGGTAATAATATGTACTTATTTGAGTTCATCAAATATCCCCCCACTTGAACTTTACTTGTCCCCAAGTAAACCTTAGAATTAATCTTATGAAAATGTATCCTAAAAATGTTAGGATTTATTTTTATATTTAAGCATGTATTCGTCTTTTGTCATAATCACACAACTAAACACTTAACGAATTAGAAGTAGAATAAAAATATTTCGATAAAAGCAAATCTAATCGTTTAACTGTCCAGTCGTGACGAATATTCTATCATAAGCTTGGCAAGTATACACATCTCCTCCACTAAAGCCAAGGAATAACAAGTCTAAGGCGGTAAAAAGGGTTTTTAGGCTTAAGGGTTAATTATTCTTATTCTCTATCGATCTCAAATTCCAGAAAAGGCGATAAAATCACAAATACATGATCGAATCCACGAACACGATACTTGCAATTGCTCAAATCCTTAACTCGAATAGGCTAAAGATAGGTCCAAACTTCACCAATAATAATATATCAAAAAGGGCGACAAAATCATAAATATATAGCCGAATCCACGACTACGATACTTAAGATTGCTCAAATCCCTAATCTCAATAAATCAAAGGTTTGGTTGGATAAAGAATAGTAAAGGGTATGGATAATTTTTGGGATATAAATTGGTGTAAAAATAAAAAATAAACAAAACAAATAAATTAAAATCCTAAGTGTGGTTAATCACTATCCCAACCATCCCATGAATAAGACTCATATCATTGAATAACTCACGCTTTAACACTTGAAACACACGCTTTAGGTAGACACGAATTATACTCAACAAGATCTTAATCAAAGAATAAACCTTAGTTGACGTTCCCATAACTGCCAACTCCCATTCAATCCATAGATATAATATACAACAAATAGTGGTGATATCGACCACTTACATAACTTTACATTGTTGGTTAAAACAAACATCCAACTTTCTTCTTTTTTTTTCTTTTTCTTTTCTCATTTTTTCGATTTTTTTTTTTATATATATATATATATATATATATATATATATATATATATATATATATATATATATATATATAATAACATAAACATAGATGTGTAAAATTTCACCACATCACCAAAACAATAATTCTGGATAATTTTTCCATACTTTTCATGACTTCAGAAATAACGGTAATAGTGAAAGTAGTAAACACACGAAAAATAAACTCAAAGATATACAATATTTACTTTCACTCCAATTGCATTGTGCAATTTCCCGACCTAACCATAGATAATGAATTACGCACGCGAACACAGGTAATGTAAGGAAACACACTTTGCCTATAGCAATTAACCAACCACGGATTTTAATCTATAGGGTAGGTTAAGGTTTAAGGTGTAACGAAACATTTTAACAAAGGTGTAAGAAACGAAAGGAATGGCTCTGAGTGTTTTTCTAGGGGTATCTTACTCTAAAAGTGGGGAGTAACAAAAGGGTTTATACGGGGGTTAACTAACCAGTGTAGTTAGCTAATATCACATAACATATAAGGCTATTTGGGTGCAATCCTAGAAATTTTACCAATTTAGACAAGTCATTCCAATTATATAAATAATACTTATTATGGTGGTCTCGAATAGTATACAAGCCAAGTTCTAAAGTTTACAAGTCACTGGCACACTCATAGATTTGTGAGTTTTGAAAAAAATCACAATTTTTTGAAATAACGTCATGTGTGCAGCTATGCAACTTAGACTTTAAACAAAAACATGCTAAAAAAATTTAAATTTTGATATATTAAGCATATTTTAAGCATATTTTGAAAAGTTTAGGACAAGTAAATGTTAAGTGTTCTAATTCTCCAATCCCCCCACTTAAGTTAAACAACGTCCTCGTTGTTTGTATAAAAGGTTAAAAACTGGAAAATAAAAGAATTAGAACAGAAAAACTCCCCTGAGATTTGCTCGGTATGATCCTCCATTAGTATTAGAGCAAAAATCATCTTTCTTGTGGATTAGAACGTTTAAGCTTCATAATCGATGTATCCACAGGAAACGCAGGAATCTATAATACCATCAAGGCTTCAAAACACACCTAAGGTAAGAAAGGTTCAACTTGCATAATACATTAGTAGTTAGGTAAAAATAAAACATAAAAATTAAAGATGAAAATCATCAGGTCAGTCGATGCGCCATATCTTATGGAAGAAGATACGCCGTATCGAGCCTGGAATAAATACGGATCAGAATAAAAGATGCGCCGCATCCTTAACCAGGGATGCGCCGCATTGAAATAAACTGATAAAAAGTTTTAAATTCGAAAATAAAAAATGCAGAAAAATAAAATAAGATATGACCATTGCAGGAGATGCGTCGCATCTCAGAATTGAGATGCGCCGTATCCTCTGCGGCCTGACTGACTCGACACAAAAACAGAATAATAAAAGATAAATCCGGGTTGTCTCCCGGTAAGCACTTGTCTTTATTCCAGAGTCTTCAAGTTAGACTCACGTTCAGCTCTTTATTTGGTCCTTGTCACGGTCCATCCTTCTTCCTTCATCCGAAAGATGTTCCCATATAGCTTTGCGACGTTTTCTTCCATTCGGCTTAATCTTCTATAACTCTTGGTCTTCGTCGCAACATACTCTTCATCAGGTCCCAAAGAATATTTGATGATTTTAAATTTTTCGGAAATAATCATGGGTGGCTCATTATAAGGAATCCCAAGTAGTTGACACTTTCTTTTGGTGAATTCTTCCTCGTCTTTATCAACATACTTAAAATAAGGATCCTTAATTAAATAGTCATCTAATTCATCAATTAATGTCTTATTGTTATCATCATCTTGAATCGCCTCCCATTCTCTTTCCAATTCCCATTGTAGCCGTCGACTAAGCTTTGTGTAATCATCAAATTGTTCATGCACCCATTCCCAGAAAGTAGTATTTGATGTTCCCTTAAGTCCTTTCAAGTATTCAATTCTACCCTTTTCTTTCAAAGCTTCAGTTTTTCGTGGGCAGTCTTCAACATTATCGTGCCACTCATAATCTTCAAAGGTTACATCTTTTCCAACCCGTTTCATCCCAATAATACTTCCCCCATTACAGGTTCCGTCACTCTTATAATCACAGGTCGGCCAAACACTACTCCCATCCTTGAAAACGAAGGGTGTACAGGTGTGATTAATGTGCTCAAATTCCCATGGTTTATCCCAAACCCATGGTATTTGGTCATTCCATTCGTAGTACCAGGTGTTTTTGAAATCATCATAAGTCTTGAATCCTGGTAAATCTCCAGTAAGCACATCATTGTCGACTCGAAGAAGGTAGTTAAATTCCTTGAACTGCTTGCACAAGGGTGTCTCATAATCGAACACATCAATGTCAATTCTGAATAATTCTTCAATCCCCTCATTGATTGTTGAATCATGAAGTGACGACCCATAATCGCTTTCTACTTCTTCGTCTTCACCTCTTATCCAATATACCCATAATGCATCCTTAGTAGCTTGATCCATGTTCTTATGGTTATTAAACTTACTAGCCAACCATTCTGAAAAATCAACATCGTTAGGATCGTGGTTAACGTCAAAGCAAGTCTTTTCAATCATTTTCCTCTTTATCTCCATGAACTCGTTAAATTGCTCCCTAAAACTCCGTGTCAACCATGAAGTCATAATCCGCTTGACTTCATTTGCAGGGGCAAATTTTGGACTACCATATTTAAGTTCAAGCCAATCATTGAGGGAGAGGTCCATCAATCTTACCAACTTGCCATGAAATAGTAACTCCGCCACAGCATAAATTCTATCAACGTCCAGATAGTTCTCATTTAGTCCCCAGTACTGTTCGGAATAAGGCATGTAAGAGATTTGGGTATTGCCTCCACCACAGCATTTGTTGCTTGAGTCCATGTATGCAAGATGGAATTTCCCATCATCTTCTTCGATAGTAGTCCAGTTCAATCCTTTGGATTCAATGATAGGCCATAAGAGCGACAATTCATCTCTAGTGTACCTCACAAATACATCATAAGAGAATACCCCTTTGTCAATGTTGCATAAACGCATGAATTCCTTAAAAGCAGCTTCAAGAGGGGTCTCCCAAGAGAATAAATCTGCATCGATCATGAGCACATTGAATGAATCAGAAAGCAAGCATTCCTTAGCAAGATATCCGTTAACTGACATGTCTTCCATAGCAAAATCTGTCATCAAAGGTAAAATCATCAGTAGGATTTGTTCGCTAGAAGAGAAATTAATGAATATAGAAACGGATATAAGAATACAATTAGCTGATATCAGAAGACGATGCGCCGTATCCAAAAAGTTGGATACGCCGTATCTTATAATCGTTAAAATTAAATCAGACTTTTATTCAGAAAATAGATACGCCGCTTAGAAATTTGAATGCGCCGTATCAATTTTAATAATCAAAAATCGATATTTATTTAAAATTAAATGCGTCGTATTAACAAAAGTTAATGCGCCGTATTTTCGTTACGTTTCAAAATATAAGATTTTTGATTCAGAAGATACGCCGTATCGATAAAAATCGATACGCCGTATCTGTTATTAATCGAATTGTTTAATTAAAATAATAGATACGCCGTATCTGCTAAAGCAGATGTCGTATGGCGTTAACGTTAGAAAAAAAATTTTTTTATCAAAACAGATACGCCGTATCTTGGGAAAAGATGCGTCGTATCGCTTATCGTCATAGAAAAAAATTTCTTATTAAAAAACAGATACGCCGTATCTTGGGGAAAAGATGCGTCGTCGTATCGAATAAAAAGTTTGTATTTAAAAAACATTGAACGCATCGTCGATTATCTGTGTATAAAAAATTGCGCGAATCGCCGTATTAGAAATCAGATAGCGACGATTCGTCGGTTTAGCTCAGTACAACGATAGCAACAACAAAATACGAAAAATAAAAACAAATAAAAACACACGAAAATAAACACAAACAAAAGCAAACAAATAACACACAAAAACAGAAAATATGCAAAATAGTACAATGAATGCAAATTAAACTAATACACAACAAAATTAGCGGTTAGATTAAAAATTAAAAAAACCTAATTAAAATACTAATCAAATTAACAGATAATAACAATTCATTCCCCGGCAGCGGCACCAAAAACTTGATGCGCGTGATGTGTCGTTGCGGTTTAGCAGTTTTAATGCCTACTCAAGTTTTAAATTTATATTTAGCCGACTTATCAATAACACACACACTTAACGAGCAGTGTACCCGGTCAGTATGAATATAATGGTAAGTAGAGTGTCGATCACTAAGAGTGGAACGTATTATATAGTTATTCTAATCAGTATTTTAATATATTAAGTTAGCTATACAACCTATTCTAACGCAAGGGGGTTCAGCCTGAGAGACTGGCACGATTTGGTTGCAATTAAATAATAAACTAAACCAATAGGCACGAATCAGCAAGTAGCACACACGTACACAGATAAATACTCGAGACAATAAGAGGGCTGTCCTTATGATAAGTAGTTTGTCACTTGTTTTATTGCTAGTGTTATATGAAGTGTATAGTTCGATGCAACGCACCGAGATTAAGTCCTTTCTCGTTGGTTCTAATCTTATCGGCGAGTAAACCCTTAATGATTACTTATGACTATCCCGTTTATCTTTCTCCTACTTTTCTACAGACCATAGAATACATAGGCGATCTAATAAACAGGCGAGGGCAGAGGCATGGCGACCCGATCAACGCTCAGCTAGACACAGAGGTTATCAATGCACTAATAAAAGTCACCAATGACATCAACATATAAACTTTAATTAATGAGAAAGCAGTTTTAAGGGAGTGCAATCTTTCCGTTGTCACATTACACAAGCCACCAATCTTGATGAATTAAAGTTTACTAACACAATAAAACAAAACTACTTAATGAATTAAACACATGCAGCACCTTCTTACAGCTCTTGTATCTTTGATTTGGGTGTGTCTTGTGCTGCTTCCTTGACTGAATTCGTCCTAGGTTTCTGGTCTTCGGTCTTCTGTTAAAACTTCGGAACTCCGACTAAAGCTAGCTTTTTTATTCGTCTGGTCTTTGGGGTATTTATAGTTTCTGTCTGAGGGTAAGATGTGGCGCATCTAGTAAGTAGATGCGGCGCATTTACTTAACTTCGCGTGGGGTCCAAGATTATAATATTCAGGAATATTCGTACACCGCCAGAAGATGCGGCGTATCTTCATAATAGGATGCGGCGCATGTCCTCTTGTGTCTTGGATCGTATCTGGTGAGATCTTGATAGCGATGCGGCGCATGTCATGAGTGAGATGCGGCGCATCTGGAGCAGATTAGTCTTGATCTTGCACATTTCGGTAGACTCTTAACTTCTTGCATGTTTTGCTCCATAATTAGTCCAAAATCGCCAAGTTTCACCAAATGCTTGTTTTCAACTGAGAATTACAAAAGTAAATGATTAAGTATCAATCCTCATACATAATATAATAAAACAAGTCAAATTAATAGGATAAATGATGGTAATAATATGTACTTATTTGAGTTCATCAGTCAACATAAGAGAAGTCTCTCTCATACATATCCAGGGAGGCGTATTGTATGTTGTTAATATGACCGGCCACATGCTGTAAGACTGACTAAGGTTGCCGTACGGATTGAAACCATTAGCAGCCAACCCTAATCGAACGTTTCTTTTTTCATAGGAAAATTCTTTAGAATACTTCATGTCAAATTTCTTCCATAATTGACCATCAACCGGGTGTTGCATCTTACCGTCCTCCGTAGACTGCCCAGAAGCATGCCAAGTCATATGTTTTGCAATGTGTTTAGACTTGTACGAATGCTGTAGTCTAGGAATGATAGGAAAATAATGCAACACCTTGTTAGGAACTTTCTTCCCCAGTGTGTTCTTGTCTTTCCATCTACTAGCATCGCAGATGGGACAATTCTGCAAATCTTCATTACCCTTCCCCTGATATAAAAAACAGTCATTTACACAAGCATGTATGGATTCGTATCCTAACCCGATCGTTTTATATGTTTTCTTTATTTCATAGTATGACGATGGGATTTTGTATCCTAGAGCGGGTGGGAAACATTCTTTGAGAAATTTTAGGGTTTCGTTAAATGTGGTGTCACTCATTTTACCTTTGACCTTGATGTTCGTAAACTTTGCCATAAAGTCCAATGAAGACATCCAATTACAGCCCGGGTATAGTGGCTCGTTGGCAGTGGCGAGTAACTCTTCAAACTCGTTACGTTGAGGAGTTGGCTCGTTGCTTGTCTCGCCAATATTTCCTTCAGTTGGCTCATTTTGTTCGTTATTCGGACAAATATCATGAAGGAACTCAGCCATATCACTCCCATGTTGATTCGTGGTGGGTACTACTGTCTGCTCATCCGGTTCACCGTGATTATACCATTTCGTATAACTTTGGTCCCAACCGTATGAGATTATGTGATTAAATAAATCTTCGTGTTTTACCCAACGAAAGTTATGACAATAATTACATGGACAATAAACATTCCCATCAATATTCACAAAGGACTTGCAATACTCGCAAAAAGCTCTAAGACCTTTTAGAAATTCGCGGCTAGCACGAGGTTGAGAGACCCAACTCTTATCAATTGGCATAACTGCGTTTTAATGATGCAATAAATAATTATTTAGAATTAAGCATGTTCAAAAAAATCTACACATAAATACATAAAGGTGGAATCACGAGTTGTGAGTTTTGTTCACCTAATCCAACTATGGAAGGCAATCCTAACCCACTATTTGAATGTTTAGTCTCATATATGAATGCGTATAACTGAATTTACTATTTGAGAAAATTTCGGCAGCATTTCCCCTCAACTCCCCAAATATGTGCATTAAAGACATATTCGTAGGAGTAAAGGGGAAACACTGTCGAAATTTTCACAAATAGTAAATCAATTATACGCATTCATATCCTAAATGAGACAAAACATTCAAAAAGCAGTCCCAAACAGGGGACTTTCCGAAATTAATTTCTAATAAATTAATTTCGGACGGGTTTTCTATGGGATGATTAACTTCGGACGGGGACTTTCCGAAATTAATCACTAAATTCCTAAAATCATTTATAATAGTCTAATACAATCAAATACCATACAATACTAACATATTCGTAGCTAATTATAATGATTCATATATGAAATTACTTAGACAATTCATCAAACACACATATATAAATGGTTTTATATCGCAGTTAACAATATTACTTATACATAACAATATTACTTATCCAAATAAGCCAGAAAATTGAAGCTTATGAAATATAAGCCGAAATCAAATAAACTCATAACATGTCCTAGTGATATAAGCCGAAACCAAACACCCTACTAATTTAAGCGTAAACCAAACACCCTTGCAGCTTAAGAAGCAACCCAATCGCATTCTAACATGTCCTAGTGATTATTTTCCAAATGCATTGTAACCAAAAACAAATGCAAGGCTGTTGTGGTGTGTCCTAGTGATTATCTAACAATTAATTAACCAAACACAAACGCAAGCCTGCATATTACGAAACAAGTAATTAACTAAACACAAACGCAAACAAAAATAACATACTGCAAGGCTGCTGTGGTGTGTTCTCGGCTGGTCTAAGCTGGTCTAGATGGCAAGCACGTGGTCCTCGGCAAACAGCAGGTCTTTTGTGTCCTCGCCAAACACATAAACACAAATTAATAACTCAAAACTTTTGACGGCGACATGTCTCCGCTAAAGAAATAAAAAATTAAAAAAATATACCTTTTGGTCTCGGCTTCGTCTCGGTTGTGGTCTCGGCTTCGTCTCGGCTCGGTCTCGGCTCTCGACAGTACTGTCTGTACAAAAAAAGTTAACAAAAAAATAAAAAATAAAATAACAAAACTCAGAAAACAAATAACAAAAATTAACCCTTAAAAAATAACAAAAAAAATAATCACAAATTAAATAAATAACGAAAATCAAAAAATAAAAAAAATTAACCTTGGTCTCGGCTTGGTCTTGGTTGGAGGGAAAGAATTAAATGAGAGATGGGGGAGGAAAGAATTAAATGAGAGATGGGGGAGGAAAGAATTAAACGGGAGAGGAGGGGGAGGAAAGAATTAAACGGGAGAGGGGGAGGAAAGATGTGCACAGTGGTGCGAGTGTGGGTGCTGTGGTGGTGGAGATGGTGGTGTTGTGGTGGTGGTGGTGGAGATGGTGGTGTTGTGGTGGTGGTGGAGATGGCGCTGTTGTGGTGGTTTTAGCAGATCTAACGCAAAGCAGATGAAGGAGATGAGTGGTGTTGTGGTGGTGGTGGAGATGGCGCTGTTGTGGTGGTTTTAGCAGATCTAACGTAAAGCAGATGAAGGAGATGAGTGTTGTGTTTTTTTTTTCTAAGTGTTTAGATCTGATAACTAATATGGGGTAGGTTTTAACTAATATGGGGTAGGTTTTAGCTATAACTTTCTGCGGGGACATGTCCCCGCAGAATGTAAATGCTTATTTTAATCAGGCTTTTTTGCGGGGACACGTCCCCGCTGAATGTAGAAATCATTCGCCAAAACCTTTGGCGGGATAAAGTAAATGCTACGAGGGAAACTTAATTTTTTTGGTTGAACCTTTCTGCGTGGACATGTCCCCACTGAAGGTATTCTGTAAATTGTCTTTAATTAATTTAAAACTTTTAAAATGAATATTAATTCTTTTAAATTTAACTAAAAATTTTCTAAATGATATTTTATTAATTTAAAACTTTTTAAAATTATTTACATCACTTTTACCTAATACACGAGTTGTTTAACGAACGAGCCGAAATGTTATGGTTATACACGAGTTGTTTAACGAACGAGCCGAGATGTTATTGTTATACACGAATTGTTTAACGAACGAGCCGAGATGTTATGGTTATACACGAGATGTTTAACGAACGAGCCGAGATGTTATGGTTATACACGAGATGTTTAACTAACGAGCCGAGATGTTATGGTTATGCACGAGATGTTTAACGAACGAGCCGAGATGTAATGGTTATCCACGAGATGTTTAACGAACGAGCCGAGATGTTATGGTTATACACGAACGAGCCGAGATGTTATGGTTATACACGAGTTGTTTAACGAACGAGCCGAGATGTTATGGCTATACACGAGTTGTTTAACGAACGAGCCGAGATGTTATGGTTATACACGAGTTGTTTAACGAACGAGCCGAGATGTTATGGTTATACACGAGATGTTTAACGAACGAGCCGAGATGTTATGGTTATACACGAGTTGTTTAACGAATGAGCCGAGATGTTATGGTTATACACGAGTTGTTTAACGAACGAGCCGAGATGTTATGGTTATACACGAGATGTTTAACGAACGAGCCGAGATGTTATGGTTATACACGAGATGTTTAACGAACGAGCCGAGATGTTATGGTTATACACGAGTTGTTTAACGAACGAGCCGAGATGTTATGGTTATACACGAAATGTTTAACGAACGAGCCGAGATGTTATGGTTATACACGAAATGTTTAACGAACGAGCCGAGATGTTATGGTTATACACGAGATGTTTAACGAACGAGCCGAGATGTTATGGTTATACACGAGATGTTTAACGAAACGAGCCGAGATGTTATGGTTATACGCGAGATGTTTAACGAACGAGCCGAGATGTTATGGTTATACACGAGATGTTTAACGAACGAGCCGAGATGTTATGGTTATACACGATATGTTTAACGAACGAGCCGAGATGTTATGGTTATACACGAGATGTTTAACGAACGAGCCGAGATGTTATGGTTATACACGAGATGTTTAACGAACGAGCCGAGATGTTATGGTTATACACGAGTTGTTTAACGAACGAGCCGAGATGTTATGGTTATACACGAGATGTTTAACGAACGAGCCGAGATGTTATGGTTATACACGAGTTGTTTAACGAACGAGCCGAGATGTTATGGTTATACACGAGATGTTTAACGAACGAGCCGAGATGTTATGGTTATACACGAGTTGTTTAACGAACGAGCCGAGATGTTATGGTTATACACGAGATGTTTAACGAACGAGCCGAGATGTTATGGTTATACACGAGATGTTTAACGAACGAGCCGAGATGTTATGGTTATACACGAGATGTTTAATGAATGAGCCGAGATGTTATGGTTATACACGAGATGTTTATTCTCAACATCCGTTCCTGAAACAGGTTGTAATTCCTAATGACTTGAAAGCAACAGAATATCCTCATTATATGGATCGAAAACAAGTATATCATTGTACACAAGATGTTAAACGAATGAGCCGAGATGTTATGGTTGTACACGAGATGTTTAACGAGTGAGCCGAGATGTTTAACTTTCCCACCAAAAATTTCCCACCAAAACTTTCCCACCAAAATACTGGCGCCAAAAATTTCCCACCAAGACCTGCTCTTATATACTAACATCTTATCTACACAACTTCACAACCTCTTATACTCAAAACCACTTAACCTCACAACCACAAACACACACTGTTATCATGGTAAAGATGGCGGAATTTGAAGCTTTTGCTTGTCCTTGTAAACGAGGAGACGTAATTCTGCGAGAATCGCATAAACCTTACTCCCTTGGTAAACAATACTATGCGTGTCCTTTATCAAAGGTGAACAATTACATACTTTTTGTGTGTTATATAAATAATTTGGTTAGTTGTTAAAAATAATAGTTTTTACTCTTTAACAGGGTGGGACAAAGGAGTATGGATGCGATTTTTTTTTATGGAAGGAGGAACGACTAGCCAAAATGACCGGTTCTCTTGGAGCTTCAACGCCTCCAACTCATTCCGAAAGACCATCCATAACTCCAACTCGTTACACTACAGGACCTTCAACATCGAGTCCTGGAAATACAAAGTGCTCAAACTGCATCAAACTGAATCACCAGATAATGGTACTCAATAAAATGCTAGAAGTGTATATGCATCCAAACAAACACACAGTTGATTCAGCTGCCTTATTTCACGACCTTTATAATGACATGCTAGGTGATATGGGAAATCTTCGTATGTAGGTTGTTGTTGTTGCTGTTATTGTTGTTGTTGTTGCTGTTATTGTCGTTGTTGTTGTTTGTTGTGTTATTGTTGTTGTTTAATAAAATGTTGTTGTTGTGAAAACTGATGTCGAACGTGCTTTATATTTTTAATTCGTACGCTTTAAAATGTTCCAATGATGTTGTTGTTGCTGTGAAAACTTAAGTATCCATCAAGATTCAACCATAAGGGGCCGTTTGGTTTATGCTGTCCAAACAGGGCCATTTGGTTTATGCTGTTTTGTTAACAGCAGCCCACAAAGGCCGTTTGGTTTATGCTGTCCAAACAGGGGTGTTTGGGATTGCTTATTTCCTGCACCAAAAGGGTGTTTTGGGTTTATGACCTTATTTGAAGAAACAATATCACAATTAACAAACACGAAGGCAAACATTTTATTTAAAACACGCAAGAGTTCTGATGAGGCGAAAAGTGTACCGCTTTTAAGGGGTCATTTAAGCCCGAAATCGTATTTATTTGATCAAATATTGCCCTAAATCGTTCCTTTTGTCATTTTAGGTACTTTTGAGGAGAAATCTGGAAAAGGAGGCATTTTGGACGTTTTTGGAGCATTAAAGTGAAGAAAACGGCAAAGTCTCAAGAATCGGCTAAAAGTTACTCTTGACGGCGTCACAATTAACATGGGACGGCGTCATGCCTTGGCAAGAAAAGTTGGATGTGAAATTTACTCATGACGGGCCAGTGAGTTTGCATGAGAATTCTGACGGCGTCACGCTTTAACTAAATCAAGGGCATCACGGCTTAAATCATAAGGGGACGGCGTCACGTTCATGATCCGACGGCGTCAAGCCTTGATAAGCCAGAATGGATTTTTGAAGAGCTAAAGAGGGACGGCGTCAAGATGGTCATCCGGGAACCCTAAAAGCGGCGAGGTGACGGCGTCACAATGCATAAGGTGACGCCGTCAGATGTCAAAGTCTATATATAGTTTTCTAATTTTTTGTCATTAAGAGAGAGCTTAGTGTGTGGAATTTTGGGATAAAACCCTAAGACGATTTTAGCTACTTTTTCAGGGCTTTTTGCCTTGAGATCTTCCATGTTTCATTGAAAGATAAGTTATCAATTAATCATTCAATATGTCTATGTGTTGTTTGATTCTATCTTATGCTTGTCTTTTGTTTAACATGTTAGGCTAATTTTATCTTGTGTTTGCTTAGATCTAATGAAACCTAGCTATTGATTATTGGTTGTTAGTGTGTTGTTAGTTGTATTGGATGATTGTTTATCTATGTTAGGCTTAAGAAAACTGGCTAACTTCCTATTCGGTAACTTGCTTGAACGTCTTAAGAAACATGAACCAAACGCGTACTAAAGGTTTTTATGGTTGTATTTAATGCACAAGCGAATTCTAGTGATCCCATGTTAGGAGCTTCCTAGCCGGCTCGACATAGGAGTGAAGTAGGAGCTTGTAGAGTTTGGGGAAGTAAGTACGCCACCCCACGAATGGTATTAAGGAATACACCCGTCATCCACGCGACTAATACACACTAATTAACCGGTAAAAGATAGTTAGGGAGTAAGGAAATCTAAGTAAACACATTTCTCTACACATAAGTTTCTCACCACTTTTCATTTTTGTTATTTTATTTTATTTGCATTTGTAGTAATTTGGGTTAGTTGACTAGCAACTAATTCCGCCCACTCCTTCAAAACCCGAGATTTTACTTGCTTTTATAAAATATAAAAACATAAAAAGAATCTTCCTCAACCCTTAGACCTAATTAGAGTAGCCTTTCACACCTAACGAACACTATTCCCTGTGGAGAACGATCAATCCCCCGTACTTACCACTACACTATACTACATCGGTCAGGTACACTGCCTGGTGGGGTTGTAAGCCTCTTGAGATCCCTCGAGAGGTAAAACCTGTTGTAAGGTTGCAAAACCCACGCATCAAGTTTTTGGCGCCGCTGCCGGGGAATAGTTATTGTTTAGGTTGAATTTTTATTTCTATTAGGTCTACTCACTAGATTCCTTTCTAGTGAGATTTTTTATTTTATTTTTCTAGGTTTTCTTTAGTCTATCTATTTTCTTCGTGTCTTTGTTCGTAACCATTACCGTCCGACATCATGGAAGATGGTAATATCCTTAACCCACACAACCCCACACCACAACAACCACCACCACCTCCTAGAGCCCGTACTTTAGGAGAGTATTCCCGTCCTAGCCACCACGGCTATCGAAACACCATTGAGCTCACGCAAGGAGCCAATATCACACCCTTGCGATCCGACACCATCCGGTTGGTGCAAAGCGGATGCGCATTCCATGGACTTCGTTCTGAAGATCCTAATCAACATCTCAAGGACTTTCTTAAAATCGTTGATTCTATAGACCTTGATGTTGCCACTCGAGAGACGACCCGATTGCGTCTCTTCCAATTCTCTCTGCGGGACCAAGCTAGTCAGTGGCTAGAACGTCAACCCGCAGGATCCATCACCTCTTGGGATGATCTCACCACTCGTTTCCTTGCTCAGTTTTTCCCACCGGGAAGAACTACCAAGCTAAGGAATGATATCTTGATGTTCCAACAACGTCAAGGCGAAACTCTCTACGAGGCATGGACTCGATTCAAGGACTTACTCCAAAAAGTCCCTCACCATGGCATAGAACTTTGGCTCCAAGTCCAAATCTTCTATGACCATATCAATCTCTCCACAAGGCAAACCATTGACCAATCGGCCGGTGGCAAGCTACGTGATCTAAGTGCGGAACAATCATGGGCTCTCCTAGAGGATCTTGCTCTTTATGACAACGAAAGTTGGAGTGATCCCCGTGATTTGAATAAAACGGTCAAGGCAATATCTTTGCCTTTGAACAATTCAAGCACTTCCGACCGTAGGATCGTAGAACTTGAAGACCAAGTCAAGTTTCTCATGAAATCCTACGAGGCTCCTAAACCTTCAAGCCAAGTGAACAAAATCACTTCTTCATGTGAATTATGTAGTGGTCCCCACCGACACTCGTGATTGCATGGAACTCCCCGAACAAGCTTTTGTGGACTACGCATCCTCGCGTACCGACGGAGCGGGAGACAAGTGGTACACTTTCAAGCCCGAGCCAAACCATTATGGTGATTCATACAACCCCTCATGGAAAAATCACCCGAACCTTAGGTGGAAACAAAACCAAAACTCACAACAAATCAATTCTTCCAACCCACCTAATCGTTTCCAATCAAGCGGTTCCAACTCGAACCGTACTTTCAACAACAATCCTTCCGGCAATGGTAGTACCAATAACTTTGAAGGATTGATGTCTCAATTTATGGCATCTCAAGAAGCTCGGATAGCTAGATTCGAGACCGAATTCAATCAACAACAAACTGAGATGACCAATAAAATTGACAACTTGTTGAAAGCCCTCCATAACCAAGTGTTATCACCTCCACATAAGGACGCTAGGAACACAAATAGCGGACCCCAAGTCAAAGACCCTTCTTCATCCAAACATGTCCACTTCGTCAACGTTGTCACTATTAAACCAATCGATAGGAGCATGGAAGAAAGTGAACCAAAGGATGAGGATAGGAAAGTCGAGGTTGATAAGGAAGTTAGGACAAGTGAGATTGAAGAAGTAGATGATGATGAGGACTACTTCAATAGGCTACCCACTAAGGAAGAGCGTGCATATCATACAAACTTATTCGATGATCCCGAGACACCATACTTCCTAGGTAGACCAATCATAGAAATAGGTGACCCTTCTAATCTCAACATACCATGCAACATAGGGCATCTACATGTGTGGAAAGCTTATATCGACCTTAGATCACCCATAAACATCATGACTAGAGCCCACTACAACTTGATAATGAAAAATCAGCTTGGGTATAGGATGTTCCCTGACAAGGGTTGGATGAGTAACTTCACGGGAAGAGTTAAGGGATTACCGGTTTATGTAGGAAACTTCACCTATGTCACCGACTTTGTAATTGTTGAAGATATCCGCCCAATAGTCGATGCATCCTTAACTCAAGTGGTTTTTGGAAAACCATTTGTTGAGGTCTCTAGAATGACTTATGAACCTTCCTTAGGGATAGTTAGATTTAAGGATGAGACCGATGAAGTAAGCTACCAAATGCCATATAAGATAGAACAATTCCAAAACTTGTCAAATGTTGAGAAGGAGCTTAAACAAGCGGTCTACTATAGGAATGATAAGGATAGAAGTAAAGGAGTAGACTATGTTATGGAAAGGATATTCGGTTTCTACAAGGATTGTTTGAAATTAGGACCGGAATATAAAACCGGGAAGGAGAATGGCCTAGGAACCGTGACCGATGATGGAGTCACGTAATGTACGTGACTTTGAGTCTAGCTACAAGACTCGTTAATAAAGAAAGGCGCTTCTTGGGAGGCAACCCAAGCTTTATTTATTTTATTTGCTTTGTGTGTTCATTTGTTTGTGTGTTTGTTTTATTTGTTTCGTATGTGTGTGTAATTTTTATTCTTATTGATTCATGTTAAAAACTAATTGTGAAAATGCTTTATTTTGTTTTTAACTTCGTCTTAACTACATATAAAGGTATTTTGCAAAAGATAAGTGTAAGGGAAATCTAAATCGGTTTATTAGAACACAAATGAACATGAATCATAATAATAATAAGTTAGCATACATATTCGTATTTGTTTGAGTCAAATGCTTGTATCGAGTCATAATGATGTTTTGCAGAATTTCCAGGAAGTAAGGTAAAGGTTTTTCCAGAAATTTTCCGGAAACTTAAAATGAAAATTTTTGTCAGGTCATTTCTGACGGCGTCAGGGGTTATAACCTGACGGCGTCAGATTTAATTTCCAGAAATTTTTGAAAATTTTGTTTTCATAAAAAGTTTTTATTAAAATCTCCAACTTATAATCTCCAGGAATCTGCAAAGTTATCATTCCACAAGCATTATATCCTTATATATAGATTTTATCCCGCCGATGTTATGCAGGTTTTCGTGTTTGTTTTCTCAGGTTCAACAGGTTATTTTGGACAAGGAAATGTTTTGAATCAAGCTTATGGCGATGCATTAGTCATGGAGCTTCAACATTCTCTTTGGAGGAAGATTTAACCGTGTAATTTCATTATCCAACGAGCGAATCAGGGGAGTATTTGATTTCATTCTTTTACTTTATGCTTTTACATTTGTCATTTGAACATTGGGGACAATGTTCATCTTAAGTGTAAGGGGAGGGTAAAAGTACGATTTTTGAGAATACAATTGCGCTTGATTTTTGTTTGTTTGATGGTAGATGTGTAATAAAACTGAGAGAAATACTTGTTAAGGTAATTTTAGTGCCAAATTTAAATTTTTTTACAACATATAGGAGTGAAACTTTGATCTTAATGAGCGTCTCACGGATAGGAGTTATATGACTAGCACAAAAACCGTACCACTAAAAAATTTTCCACCCCCAAATATGTGAGGTTCGCCCCTAGAATTGGTAGGAAAAGCATTTATGCTATGATGTGTGTACCGGTAGCACTTAGATTCTAGAACTTGCGTTAGGACCATTCCGAGGCCACAAGTGAGACTACATTCGTGTAGTTAGATTTACTACATGATAAGAGGCATTAGGATTAACCCATGTTTTACACCTGTGTTTTTGTTATAATTACATTGGCTACATTGGTCAAGTAATTCTCCCACACCCTTTGCGTTGTACTCATTTTTAGTACACGATACCCCTAGTACACCCTCAGAGCCTATCTTTTCGTTTCGACCTTTAAGCATTTTACTTAAAGGAAGAATTTGTTACACCCCACTTAAATGTACACCCAAATCGCCTTAGCCTACCTTGTATGCACTCATCTTTAGTGCATTATTGTGACAACATTTGTTTAAACCCAAGTTAATTATCTAGTTGATTACATGGTTGCTAAGTCGAGTCATATCCTTGTACATATTGTTTTGGGACGATTGGGACTCATGGGTAAAGTACTAGTGTAATGGAGTAATGGGGAAGAACATCATTTATTACCCCCATATGTGCTAAATGTTTTAAAAGTACTCCAAGTTTTTCAATTATCTTAATTCGAGTCATTAGATTAGTATTTGTAAAGTTATGTAAAAGTTCAAGTGTAAGGGGATGCAACGCCCCTATGATGTATTATTTTGGATGGTAGGGTAAAAGTGTATGCAAAAAAAAAAAAAAAAAAAAAAAAAAAAAAAAAAAAAAAAAAAAAAAAAAAATCAAGAAAAATACAAAAAAAAATGAGAAAAAGAAAAGTAGAAAAAAACATACGGACTACCATCCCGTTTCATTTTATGTTTATTTTATGTTTATGTTTTGTTATTTTCTTTCATTAGCTTAAGATCGAGTCTAGTCTTGGCTTAGCAACATTGTATAGTACATGTAATTGATCAAGATCTTTAACTAGCCACCAGTAAAATATCCCTTATCCAACAAAACCGTGTTCTCCTTTTCCCTACACCTAACGTTATAACCCATTTAAAAGCCCTCTTTGATAGTTTATCTTAGGTGCTTACGCCTAGTGGAGGAGGTTTTCGATCCTTTCCCAAGCCTATGGTAATCTATTTGCTATGACAGGTAGTGAGAGATATTTTCCGTTTTCATTTATGAGATTTATTTTGATGACACTTGAGAGATGTGAGTATCTAAACACTACTTGTGAGGTGCTAGTATGTAATCTCCGTGCTTATTATGATTGAAGTGGAACGATTATTTGTTGTAATTACTTTTATGTTTGCATTAAATGACCCCTAACTTGTATTTTGATTAGAATAAAAGCGCATTTGCTTGAGGACAAGCAAATCTCAAGTGTAAGGGTATTTGATGAGGCGAAAAGTGTACCGCTTTTAAGGGGTCATTTAAGCCCGAAATCGTATTTATTTGATCAAATATTGCCCTAAATCGTTCCTTTTGTCATTTTAGGTACTTTTGAGGAGAAATCTGGAAAAGGAGGCATTTTGGACGTTTTTGGAGCATTAAAGTGAAGAAAACGGCAAAGTCTCAAGAATCGGCTAAAAGTTACTCTTGACGGCGTCACAATTAACATGGGACGGCGTCATGCCTTGGCAAGAAAAGTTGGATGTGAAATTTACTCATGACGGGCCAGTGAGTTTGCATGAGAATTCTGACGGCGTCACGCTTTAACTAAATCAAGGGCGTCACGGCTTAAATCATAAGGGGACGGCGTCACGTTCATGATCCGACGGCGTCAAGCCTTGATAAGCCAGAATGGATTTTTGAAGAGCTAAAGAGGGACGGCGTCAAGATGGTCATCCGGGAACCCTAAAAGCGGCGAGGTGACGGCGTCACAATGCATAAGGTGACGCCGTCAGATGTCAAAGTCTATATATAGTTTTCTAATTTTTTGTCATTAAGAGAGAGCTTAGTGTGTGGAATTTTGGGATAAAACCCTAAGACGATTTTAGCTACTTTTTCAGGGCTTTTTGCCTTGAGATCTTCCATGTTTCATTGAAAGATAAGTTATCAATTAATCATTCAATATGTCTATGTGTTGTTTGATTCTATCTTATGCTTGTCTTTTGTTTAACATGTTAGGCTAATTTTATCTTGTGTTTGCTTAGATCTAATGAAACCTAGATATTGATTATTGGTTGTTAGTGTGTTGTTAGTTGTATTGGATGATTGTTTATCTATGTTAGGCTTAAGAAAACTGGCTAACTTCCTATTCGGTAACTTGCTTGAACGTCTTAAGAAACATGAACCAAACGCGTACTAAAGGTTTTTATGGTTGTATTTAATGCACAAGCGAATTCTAGTGATCCCATGTTAGGAGCTTCCTAGCCGGCTCGACATAGGAGTGAAGTAGGAGCTTGTAGAGTTTGGGGAAGTAAGTACGCCACCCCACGAATGGTATTAAGGAATACACCCGTCATCCACGCGACTAATACACACTAATTAACCGGTAAAAGATAGTTAGGGAGTAAGGAAATCTAAGTAAACACATTTCTCTACACATAAGTTTCTCACCACTTTTCATTTTTGTTATTTTATTTTATTTGCATTTGTAGTAATTTGGGTTAGTTGACTAGCAACTAATTCCGCCCACTCCTTCAAAACCCGAGATTTTACTTGCTTTTATAAAATATAAAAACATAAAAAGAATCTTCCTCAACCCTTAGACCTAATTAGAGTAGCCTTTCACACCTAACGAACACTATTCCCTGTGGAGAACGATCAATCCCCCGTACTTACCACTACACTATACTACATCGGTCAGGTACACTGCCTGGTGGGGTTGTAAGCCTCTTGAGATCCCTCGAGAGGTAAAACCTGTTGTAAGGTTGCAAAACCCACGCATCAAGTTCTCAAACGAAAAACTCGACAAACAAACGAAACAACTCAAACTAAACAACTAGACAACCAAACGAAACAACTCAAACTAAACAACTAGACAACCAAACGAAACAACTCAAACTAAACAACTCGACAACCAAATGAAAAAGATCAAACGAAACAACCCGTTTATTTTTTTTTGCGGCTACTTCACGCTTTGCTGGAACTCGCACCATCTTTTCCCTTCCTTGCTCTCATTTCCTTGATACGTGCAAACGTAGCTTCGAGATTTGTTACTCTATTTTCCAGATTACCAAATTCGGTGTTGAGGTCCAACGTGCTTTCAGCTTCATCGTCACCTCCAACAGCAGCAGCTTGAGCTTCAGCAGCACGTTGAGCTTCAGCAGCATCTAGCTCTTCCAAATACTCTCTATAGTACGGCTTTCTCCTCAACCATTCCAGAATCTTGTCTCTCTGCCACAGTGCACAGTTCTCATAAGAACCATATTCATCAAAAATTTCCCAGCCCCAATGAAGTATAATTTCATTATATAAGAGCTCGTGTGATAAAGCCTTTGACCATTCCTGTTCCAGCGTTAAACCATCCATTGTTATGTGTGTTTTTTTGTGAGAATTTTCTTGTTTTGTGATAATTTCATTATACGATATATATGTAAGTAAAAAATTGGCGGGGTAAAATAAAATTTTGGCGGGAAATACTTTCGGCGGGGACGTGTCCCCGCAAAAGCCACTAAATTTTGGCGCGGTAATTTTACTTTTTTGGAGCCAAAATATTTAACCTTTTCCGCGGGGACAAGTCCCCGTAAAAAACGAAAAATATGCATTATATCTTTTTGCGGGGACACGTCCCCGCAGAAAGGTTGAGCGGGAAAAAAAATGCGCGAAGAATTAAGGCTCCAAAGTTTGGTCAAAGATGTGTAAGTTTGTGAAGTGTTTTCTGCGGGGACGTGTCCCCGCGAAAAAGTAGCGTTGAATATTTTGGAAATGGTCAGCGAGACTTTTTTGCCACCTCAGCACTTTTTTGTCGTTTAGCGACTTTCCGCGGGGACATAAGAGTCCCCGCAAAAACACTGGTCGCCCGTCCTTCCTTTTGTTGTAGTGAAAGTCGAGTAGTACAAGTCCATGCGAGCCACAACTCAACCTTTACGTTTCATTTTCATTTTTCATAAGTTATTCAAGGTTCAAAAACTCGGAACGAGTCACGTGTGTGTCGACTAACAAGCCAACAAACACTTGTTCGTTTGTATTGTTTTTATAAGTGTTAATAAAGTTCGACATTACCACACAAGTACTCTTTAAACACAACACCCATTTATAGTTTTGCATGTATGTACGAGTGTATATGCATGTATACACGCTGACAGTGAGTATACATGCATATTCTTTTTAGTTTTCATACTTGAAACAAGGCATGCAAGGTGATGTAAAATACATGTGTAGCTTAAAAATTTAAGGAAACAAGAGATTAAAGCATTCGACTCTTACAGTGGGTACGAAGGGAGTATGTGTCGAGTGAAAATGAGTAACCAAGAATTCCAAATCCCTATAACCCAAAACTTTCTCCCTTTTTCCTCCTTGTGGCTTGACAGAATGAATGAGATGTAAATGAGAGTGTTTGAGTTCCAGTTTTGTAAGCATGAGAGTTGTGAGGAGTGTGAGTGAAACAAGTTGACTTTTATAGCCAAAGCATGGTATGGTCATTGGATTATTTTAGTATTTGTTTGCATGAGTTTCAAGTAAAGAGATAAAAGAGATTTGGATGGGTTAGGCATGCTAAACCGATCAACAACAAATAAGGGAATGATGGAGTTGTCATGTCATGTGTTGGAAACATATTATCCATAGGTTAACATAGTCAACATAGTCAAGGCATGTTTAAGTGTATTGTTTAATGGCTAGGGTAGTGGCTAGTGTTTCGTGTTTTGTGTGTCTTTGTGTTTTTGGTCGAAGTTACACACAAAAGAAAAAGAGAAGTGTGGTGTTGTGTCCATCGGTTGCATGCTACCAAAACAAGAGTGGGTTTGATATTGTGTGACAAAGGGTTGTTTGTGTGTTCGTATACCAGGCCACAAGAATCAATAAAAGGGAAGTGAAATGGGCTTCTACATGTTTTCGGCCCAAGTTAGAATATAAAAGGGGGTGGATCGGTTTGTTATTATACGGCCTAATCCCAATAGAATTGTCGGGTTCGATTGTCCCGGTTTGACACTATAATTAAAATGTATAAAATACATTTTCGGGAGTGCTTTTATGTAAGTATTATAAAAACATCTTTGTGGACTCGAGCATGAGTTGAATAAATTATTGCCATTACTAATTAAGTGTTGGTACGCGTGTGGAATTATTTTCGGGTAAAATGAGATAACTTCTCATTTTTAAGATTAAATCATTATTAAGTGTCAGAAAATAATTAGCGTGCATTTTTTGATAAAATAGATATTATCATTATTAAAATAATAATAGTACGGAAAATTACCAATTGTCACAACTGCTTATTGCTGTGCTTATTTAGTGTAGTAATTCAGTCAAACAAAAACGTACATGTGCTTATTTTGAGTTTAAAAAGGTTGCTTACCTTGAGTTTTTGTGGTAAAAAAGTGGCCGGAAAAGTACAAAACAATGGTTCCTCAAACTTCTTCAAAGGACTTCTTCTTCACGATTCGAGGTTTACTCGGTACTTCTCTAGCTTGTAGAATACCTCGACAACGGGAATTTCTTCTAGCTTGTATAAGTTTGAAGAATACTCATCGAACTTTTGATTAAGGGTTCATCGAACTTTTGATTGAGGGTTCATCGAACTTTTGATTGAGGGTTGGACTCATCGAACTTTTAGGTCATCGAACTTTTGGGTCACCAAAGTTTTGGGTCATCGAACTTTTGACAAGGGGTCATCGAACGTTTGACAAGGGGTCATCGAAATTTTGGGTTGTCGAACTTTGGGGTTGTCAAACTTAGCTTATCAATTTGTTCTAAAACTAAAAAAGAAAAGAAAGAACGACCAGAGGAGATGTAAAACTCATAACCACAAACCAAACGAATCCATCATCTAATCCTATAACACACCTCACGTAGTCACGTCTACAACTTCAGCTCCTAACCTTAACTAGACTCGAACAAACAAAAGGATCTCAGTTGTGGTCACCTTTGATACTAATCTTTTAAAGATTTTTTCTGTGAACCAAAAACCATCACAGATCCGTGAAGAGGCACAAGCCTTTGTTTAATATTCGAAAATCATTAAGAAATCACAAAGACAAGGGTGTCTCGTTCTTTCTTATTTTCGTTCGGGTCAATCTTAAACAACAAAATCTCAGTGTTTATCTTTCGTGCTTTGTAATAGAATTAAAAATCTCAAAGATCTTCACACAACGAAAGAAAAATAACATCACTGATCTCAAACAAAAAATCCAAACAACAACATCAATCCTAGAACTAGACACAAGCATAAACCTCACATCACTCCATCAACTCACAACTAGATCTAATCAACAAACAAGATTCATACATAAATCAAAAGAGTTAGATCTACAAGATCTCAATGTTCTGTTTTCGTGTATAACAAATACGTCAAGACCTTTAGAAGATCAATAACACGAAAGAAAAATCATCATCGATCTTTGTGAAGAAAGGCTTCATTATTTATATCCGAAAAAATAAAGAAGTAAACAATAACAAGAGTGTTATCATTCCTCCTTTTGATTGGTTACACATAACAACACTTACCTGTGATATTTAACAAGATTAAAGGGTGCATCTGTGGTGATTGGCTCACCTATAAGAAGAGAACCACAAAAAAGTTCTACTTGGGTTGTGGTTTTATCTGAGCAGATTACAAGGAAAGGAGGGTGACCATTTTTTTTTATAATCCTAGAACTAAGTTTGGTGAGAGAGTGTTGGTGACTGCGTTTTTTTATCAAAGTGATTAGGGTTAGTGAAATTAGGGTTGTGGTGATTAGTGTGTCTTATATAGTCCAAAGATTAGGGTAAGTATTATTGGACTTAGGCCGGACGATTTTGGTGTTGGGCTTCAGTTTTTACGAATTGGACTGCTCTTGGGCCTCGACTGGTTTTGTTGTGAACTAAAGATTTTGGGTTCCGTTTGTTAAGATACTTTATTGGATTTTTCGTTAAATAATACCACAAGGGTGAATTGTAGTCCGAATTTTCTTGATAAATTGATATTTTGTGGAAATCTTGCGATTTAATTTTGGACCACGTTTTTAATTGAGCTTCTATTATCCGAGATTGATTAAAATTTTGAGTTGGAATTTTTGGGTTCGTATGAATATAACTACCATGCTAGTTATTGTGACATCGTGATCGATTGACAAAGATTCATTTGCAAACACAATCTTACTTCTTTATCGTCTACAAGATCCATTTTCATTTCGTACCAAAATTAAATGGAATCAAGTTCACAAGAGATAGAGATGCCTAAAGTTGTGCAAAAAGCTATACATTCAAAGGAAAATTGTTTATCACATTTTGAATTAGTTAAGCTTCAATGTGTGGCCCTCTCAGAAGCAAGGTTACCATTATGGGGTACATCGTTTCATCGAGCTTTTGAAACATTCTTCGGATCTGAAATGGACTTTATAACCTTCAAAGGGAAACTCTTGCACAACATATTTCAAATAGAGAAGCAAATTGAACAGGGAAGTGACTACATGGTAGGATATAGAGCGCTCAAGAGACAGTTAAAATGGTTTCTCTTCATAGATTTTAGAGTGCTCAAAAATTCTTCGGATTATGAATCAGCAAGCAAAATATGGAGAGAATGCATCACTAGTATGGAAGTTGAATTTTTTAGAGATTAGTTGCTTACAATAATGAACATACTGGAAATGGTTCTTAATGCAAGATCACTTCATCTGAGGGAAATGCTGGAAAAGAAGAGAGAGTTAAATGAAAAAGAATTCAAGAAAGAGAGTTAAAAGAAAAAGAACGGGATAGAATTGAAATGGAGATGCAGATACAAGCGGGAATGCTCAATGAGGAAGGGACATCAGATGATAATTTGGTTTTCACGGGTCATAATGCATTATCAGAACAGCAGAATGAAAGAAACAGTCTAGGGAATGTTTCGGATGCTGACGGGAAACTCAGTAATGAAGTTGGCTTGAAGAATGCAGTGCTGATGTCGGATCCTCATATAGTTTAGTCACATTGGTTAAGGAGACACAAACAAAAGAGAAATGCATGGCATGTTTTAGATTACTTAATTCATACCTTAAAGTCCTCTCGAACAAAAACTTATAAGACACTCGTTCCGGGAACGGATTCAAACGGGCATTTCCATCACTCTTTGGAGAAGACGTTGACATTTTCACTAATACGATGTTCGACAATGTGAATCAACTTGAAAAGCAACTTGCAACAGAAGAATTTCACGAGAATGAATCCAAGGCCACCTTTAGAGTGCTCAAGGAACAGTTTCAGCAGTTCATCGATTCCTGGTTATCTTCGGATTATGATAGTGTAATGGCACACAAGTATTTTTTTAGAATACACTCGAATCGAGGTTCAAACTTTTAAAGACATATTGATCCAACATATGGATTCGATTGAGAAGACAATTGCTGAAAGAGCACGTCACAGAAGAGAGTATGATAAAAGGATGAATGGAAGTTGCAGACTCAAGAGAGACTGGATAATGAGATTAAAGCATTGGATGCTAGTTTGGTTGTTACGAAAAGCAGTGGGACAAAATCAGAACAACTAGAAGAAAAATGCATATCAGGGAATGATACGGATGCTGAAAGTGCATATATCATACCCATTTATGACACAGAGCCGATGGCTGAGGTACCCAATTATAACATTTTTTATGTCAATAATATGATTTCTTTATCTACTGAAATACAACATCCTGAGCAACCTGAATTCATTAATGAAGAAAAGGTTGACCAGAATGTTGAACAATTTCACGACAAATGTCCTTCAGTTGTTTCCTTAATTGAAAACAAAACAATTGAACTGTCAAAACAAACTCTCGAGTCTGAAAATTCATGTCTCAAAAGGACCATCAATGAGCATTCAAAAGAAGCATATGATGTCAAAGAAGATTTGTCTAAAAGAACTGCTCAGTCTGAGAAAGATTTTACCAAACTTGAAGCACAAAGTACTTCTTTCCAACTCAAACTGCAGGAAATGAATGAGAAAAAGTCTTCTGAAAAATCTTTGACATCGATGCTTAAAGGAAAAGAAAAAGTTTTTGAGGAAAACTGTGATAATGCCAAAATCAAGTTTGATTTTGAAAAACTTGAAACAAAAAATATTGAGTTGGAACATACTGTGGCATCATTACAAAATGAAAATGAGCATTTGAAACAGATTTACAAGAATCTGTTTGATTCAATCAAACATTCACAGGATCAAACACAAATTTCAAACAAGTTTGATTCTCAAATCACAAAAGTTTCCTTTCCAAATCCTCTGTTCGATCATAATACTTCAAATCTTGAAAAGAAAACGGGGGAGAAAATGTATCTTTTTGAAAGAGAAAATCGTATGCTTCAAACAAAAGTGGTTGAGCTTGAAACACTTTTAGCTCAACAAACAAAAGATTTTGAGGATGTCAAAGCTGAACTTTTCAACAAAACGGCCAAGTTCAAAAGTTATTTTGAAAAACTTGAAAAAGAAAATATTGGGTTCGAACGAAAATTGGCTCGCAAGATTGATGATTCTAAAGCCGAAAAAGATCAACTTTTGAAACAAGTTGCCTCTTTAGAATCAAAATTGGCATCCCAAGATCACCTTTCTCTTCAAAAAGAATACAATGATTTGAGAATTTCCTATAATGCTTTAAAAGTGAAGTTTGATTCTCTTAACCGATCAAAGGGAAAAGCTCAAGTTTCGAATGGTACAACTCCTAAAGTGAGTGTTTCGGAGAAGGTTTACACCGGTGAATCTTCAAAATCATTTTCGAAAAAGGTTTCTCAATTTACTACCTATTCTTTGCAAAAAGGAAGGAAGTTTTCAAAGAGACCTAGTTTTTCCGAAACATTTACTCCTCAAAAAGTTTCAATGTCAAATGCTACAAACTTTTCTAAACCAAAAGGAAGTGTTTCGGAGAAGGTTTACACGGGTGAATCTTCAAAATCATTTTCGGAAAAGGTTTCTCAGTTTACAACCTATTCTTTGCAAAAAAGGAGGAAGTTTTCAAAGAAGCCTAGTTTTTCCGAAACATTAACTCCTCAAAAGGTTTCAAATGCAAGTTCTTCAAAAGGAAAGACTAAAGTTTTTCAAACTTCACACTCTCGTTTTACACAGGTAAAACAAGTGTGGAAACCAAAACAAAGTTATTCAAAACACCCAAATGATTCAAGTAAAATGATACATGTTTTTCAAACTCCACACTCTCGTTTTACACCGGTAAAGCAAGTGTAGAGACCAAAGCAAAGTCGTTCAAAACCTTTCAAATATTCAATATCAGAAATACTTTCGCTGCAACATAAGAATGGCTCTGCTTTGAACATTCCAAATACCGAAAGGTTTCCATTTGTCACAAAAACAAATCTTCAAAGAGAACCCATGAGGTTCAACTCTAAATGGAAATCTTCTTCTTTTCCAGATTTTAAAACTCTGAGAGAGACACCGAGTTTCTCAAACAATTTTCAACAGAAAAAGAGATTTAAATCTCCATTGATTCCACGAGTGTTATTTCAAAATGAAACGTTGGTTTTCAGTCCTCATTGGAATTCAACATCTTTAAATCAGATTGACACAACTTGCAAATGGATTTCAAAATTTGGTAAACCTGTTGGCGCCGTGCTTAAATGGGTTCCCAAGGTTGTTGTCTAATCTAATATTTTTCAATGACTTCTTAGTACTTCAGCTAAAGACTCGGATTTCAACATGATGGCTTGTGCACACATAACAGTGTACAACCCGCACTTTGTATAGAAAGGAACATGTGGTACGCTTTAGTGCCTCAATCCTAATTTAAGGAGTGAAGGCTTCTTACTTTTGAGTAGAATTGATCTAATTTTCAAAAAAAAAAAAAATCATAATTTTACTCAAAAGAATAAGTATTCTCTCTCCCTTTTAAAACCTTAAAAAGTTACTTCACTTATTGAGGGGGAGTACTTGAAAAACATCTTTGTTCATAAACAAAAGTTCTTGATTAGATTCTCCCCGTAAACCTCAAAAAACATATTTTAATCAATTTTTCTTCAAAAATAACATCAATATGCTACTTTTGAGGGGGAGAAAATGAAAATGTGATTAAAATATGGTAACAAAAGTAGGGAATCTCACATGAGCTCGACTCAGATATTACCAATGAATTGACAAAGCTTAAAAGTCAGCGATCGAAAGGACTTGTCCTGGACGGGTAATAATTTCAAGCTATTTTAACTAGTGATGTAAGCGTGTCTCGAATAGGACTTGTGTAAGTAGAGTGTATCGTTTCGAGAAATTTTCCTTGAATATGACCAGGACGTGTAATAGTTTCAAGCTAGTCTAACTAGTGATGTAAGCGTGTCTCGAATCGGTCATGTTCACTGAAAATCGATCAATTCAAAAGTGCGGACTCTTCCCTCTATGTGCAAACTTATCTTAAAAACTTATAAGCACATGTGAAGGGGGAGTATTTCTGAAAAATACAAAACTCTTAAAGTGTTATCAAAACATGTTTTACAATCATAAACACTTTGAGAGATTTTTCACAAAAAGGTTTTATGGTGTGTGATCAATAAACCTAGGTTATTCATGGAGCCATAAGATGATTATGGTTAGGTTTATGTCCTATGATCCACAAGAACCGGAGGGATCTACCCAGGGACAATACCCATAGTTAGTATTAGAAGTCCTTAGGTATGATTGAAAAAAAAGGAGTAAAGAAATGAAAGGAGAAAGAAGGAGTTGAAGAATTAAAAAGAAATGTTAAGAAAAAGGGTGAAAAGAAATAGCCCTCCAAAATGTTCAACTTAGGGCAGAAAACCGGGTTCAATACATATGCTACTGGTTGTTACTAAGGTGACACCGGTATTGAAGACAAGACGTCATGGACCCAGTGACGCACTGCACTTAACCTCCTAGCCACTCAAGTATCTCTTAAAAGATACTTGTTTCATTTCTCACGGAGAACCTTGCATAATCTATCGACCTCTCACTCCGAGATGTGTTGATATTGAAAAGGAGGCACTCTGCTCCATGCCTCCGACTACTAAAACCAAAATGCACTTAATCGAGTCTAGAGCCATGAGATTCATCAAAAGATCTCTTAGGATACACTTTCCAAAAACATGCACTTGTGTTCGCCAAAAAGAACACAAGTTGCAAGAGTCATTTATGAGATCCTCGGATCTTGCCACTTATATCATGATGGTTGGTTTCTATGTTCCAAATGGTCTACTCGTGGAGTGATACTTCGGTACACTTCAGCGGTCACTTGAAAGTTGGTATACTTCGGTATACCTTCTTGAGGGTATCCAATCAGGAACAACCTTTTGTAAGGATTAGAGATGTGTTTTCACCTTATGCTGTTAATACTCCGCGTTCGAGCCTGTAAGTTTTGGAAATCCGCTAAGGAGATTCCTTTCACGAATCGAGTCCTGAAGGACGTAGGTCTTTACTTGAATTTGCTCCATAGTGTTGAAACTGTCCCCTAAGGGATTCAGACGGCTGATGTGCCCGACCAAGGTGAATGGAATCAAGACATTCATCAGTAAAACAATCGTAGTGGTCTAATCTTTAAGAAAAAATCCACTGTGGTCGATTGGTGTTTATGACTAACAGTGAATATGCAGGAACATGATGATGTTACCTTGTAGAAAAGGCGGTTACTACCATGATGATCATCAACTCACTTCAAGTTCCACATGCTCATACCAACATCATTACAAAAGATGAAGTTACGAAAAGTTCAAGAAAAGTTTCTCATCAAAGATCAAAGTAAAGCAAAGTTCATAACAATTCTACGTCAAAGTCAAAGAATCTGCAAAGTTAAGAGACAAAGATCAAGGTCAAAGATGGGGACTACATTGCATGAACCACAAAGTTTAACAAGAAGAATGAGCATGTGGGAAAAGACGTAAAGACACCATTAATGAAGACGTTGATGAAAGGAAAGCGAATACCAACAAAATAATCACAAGAACAAGAACGAGAACGAAGATCACGAAGCAATGATTGGAACAAAGAATCTAGCAAAGCTATTACACAAAGACTCAAAGTTCAAGAAAACAAGCATCAAAGAAGTTAAAAGATCATCCATTTCTATTGGTGTACCCATAACTCACAGGTCACAAAAAGAGATTCAATGATCCACCCTTTAGGGGGAGATTATTGGAACGCAAAAGTGATGATCATAAATGTAATCAAAGAGATATCTCAATGATCGTCCCTTAGGGGGAGGATTGTTAGGAACGCTTGAAGTGACGATCATTATCGAGTCAATGTGTCTTGTAATATGGTCATGTAATAGCTCGTTAGAATCGTAAAAATATAGTCTAACGTAATAGTAGAAGTGTGCGTCTAGTATAGTAATAGTATTTACGTTATTGTCGAATGAGTAAGAGATGTAACAACGACACACTTCCTTATACTTCCTTATGTAATGGACTATATAAAGTATGTAACCTCTCATTTGAGAGGTGTTGGCTGGTGAATGCATAGAGAAATTCTCTCTATTTTCTCTCTAGTTCTCTCTCTCTCTAAACATATCATTGTTTCTCTCTCTAAACTTAATATGTGTGTGAATGATATTTGAAGGGATCCCAACACATATCATGTGTCCTGATTTGACTTCTAATACTCAGAAAAATAGCTTTCCACTTGAAATTGACAATAATTAAAGTTGATATAGGACACCGCGTAAGAAGTTGACACTAATTTGATTGGAAAAGCTAGGTTTGAATTTTTCAATACAGAGATCACTTATCATGAAAAGCAATGACTATTATAAACATGCATGTATACTAGCTAAATATATGGACCTTCACCATCGTTATCTTTGCCTATAATATTAAACGTTATAGGGATCAGATGCATCACCAAACATGATACATTACTTTTTTATAATCAGAGTTCCACCATGTGCTGGAGGTGTACAAATAGTAAACCTCAATATGACATATATTTATAATCTTAAGTATAAGAAGGGGGAGATATTATACACTGCTAACAAATTCTAACCACAAATTCTTCTTTTGGTAGTGATTAAACAGTTTATGCCATCTACCCAACAAATTTTACAGTCGTAAAAGCTACTTAAATGAGTTCCAGTCTCCTAGTCAAAGTGTTTCCTATGACATTCTCGAGTTTCCAGATGGCTCTCTTAATCTGTTTCACATCCACCCTCGTGCTAGTAAGCTTCTACTTGTGACCCTGGTTCATTACAAGTTGGATTTGTTGATAGAAAAAATGCACTTTACAAATCAGACACTTAAACTGGTGATTCTTCATGTTACCTAAAGGACTTGTTCATTTTTAGTATAACTCTAATACTACAGAACTCGCTTTTGGCTGTGTCAGCTTTTGGGGAGCGCGAGTGCAGGGACTCAGTCTATTGCAAATGGTGTGTTTTAATGAGTGAATTTCAAAAAATTTACATCAAATTATAAATGTCATTACAACAAAACTTACCTTTGGATGTTACAAAAATTGGTAACTTTCTTGCTATTGTATGTATATAATAGCTAAAAAAACTAACGTCGTAGCACACGGTATGATGACATGTGATACATCACTAGCAACAAACCAGATGTCGATACAATTGTCTTAGCGAGTGTTTTCATCCAAATCTAAAATCCTATTGCCTAAATTAATTAGGACATCACAGCGTACTAAAAATTATTCACAAGCATTAGGGCATCACTGTGTAAAATTAGTGCATCGCCGTTATAAAATCCCATTTAAGACATTTTATCAAACACTGGTGTGCAGTTTTTTGTAAACATGTTTTCCATGTATTTATTTCTCCATTTCTTTTTAAAATAACTATTCTATAACAATGGAATCATGTCAATAAACTCTGAAAATCGTTACATCTATAAACAAAGATGATGATTAATGTATCCAATTTCATAAAAACAAAAACCTAACTCAATATGAACAATTCTTACTGAAAAAACAACAACAAACACATATTACAAGCTTTATAAATGATTTAAAGAAGCAAAAATAACAAAACTATAATCGAATTCAGTACATACCTTAATTTGATATTCGATTGATAAATTATGATGAAATGATATTGAATTGATAACACGAAATCAGTTACATACCTTATTGAATTTGATAACACGATATGACTTCGTGAATTTTCGTGGTCGTGATTTCGGTGAATCTTCGTGAATCTTTGGTACTGAGAAGAAAAAAAAGTCCAGGTGGTGGAATTAGAGAAAGAAGAAAAGGAAAAAAATGAAAAAAATCAGGAATTATATATGAAAGGTGTGATTTTACAAAAACCCTCCCCTTAAAGAATGAAGGAAAATACAATAAGGTCCCTGTAGTTTGGTGTGAAAAAGGGGAGGGAAGGAGGGGAATGGGGAGGGGTTGATTTGTACATTTTTCTCACTTTTCTACCGAGATCAACTTTTCTCATGATCCAACTTCTATATATGATATATATATATGTAAAAAAAATATATTTTAATATATATATATTTATATATATAATATATATATATATATAATATATATATATATATATATATATATATATTAATATATATATAATATATAATATATATTATTATATATTATATATATTATGGTTATTGTGAAAAGTTAGTTAGGGTAAAAAGGATAGGAAGTGATCACAACCATATGATCTATTAAATGAGTGGCTAGATCTGGTAAGGGAACATTTTTAAAAACTTGAAAATCAAGGGTGAATAGTATATCTTTTTTGTTGATCAAAGGGTATCAAAGTCTTTCGGATATGTGCATTCATTACACGTTAACCCATTTTAAGTTTACAAATTTGTAGAACCGTAGAGGGTAGGGGGGGGTGAATACGATCCTTTGGATTTTTGGGTGTTTAAAAAAAAACTTTAAGCCTCAAAGAGTACCAAGTGGTTTTATACAACAACAACCACAATCATAATCACAACCAAAGTATATAAAACAAGTAAGGACAACACGATATATATTGGTTCGAGATTGGGGGGTTTATACCATCCGTACGTCCAGTTGTGAATCCACGACACTATAATTCACTAAGTATAATCCTTTCGGTGGTATACAAACCATTACAACTTCACTCCACCGATATGCACAAGGATCGGTACTCACTAAGAGGAGCTACTCCTCAACGGTATTCCGCCCTCGAAAACCACCCTCAAGGACTCGTAATTGATTTAACCACAAAGACCACTAAGACTCCACCCGGAAGTATCAAACCCCAACTAGATCCCCAATGATCTAGGCTTGGTCACCTCGACACAAGACATCCCTTACAACCAATCGAATAAGAATGTTTTGTTGTTTAAATCAAGTGCTAACCTAACCTAGAGACTCCGATTGTAAAAGAAAGGGTAGGATAAGAAGACCCTTCGACAAAATTTTTTTTCACAAGAGTGATTAGGTTCTTGTGATTCTTCCCTTGTAAGGATATGTGTTCTTTCAAATGATGTTATGTGAAAGATTTAAGAACACAAGTTAGAATTAAAGGATTTAGAGAAAATAACTTAGAGAGAAAGAATAAGACAAGGGGTGAGGAATACAAGAGGCAAGGGTGGGTATTTATAGGCCAAAACCCAAAGTGAGAAAATTTACCGAGGCCGGGCGCGTGCTGGCGTGTCGGAGCGCACAACATACCCGCGCTAGAAGACCTAAAGTTTTTCTTTTTTGGGTCTTGGTCTTTTAAATACCCAACCTTGCATATAACTCCCAATTGTACTTCACACATTTAGACCTTAAACATTATTTATCCTCAAGGTCTACTAACTCAAATAGCCATTTTGTAAAAATGATTTGTGAAGTGTTTAGGTAAAACCAATTATCAAAGAGAGAAGGGTAGAAGGGATAATTGGATAGGGGTAGTTTGGGTATTCCTCACATGGCATAGAAAAGAGAGAAAGAATATGTCATGGGAATTCCTTTGCTTGGAAAGAAGTGTGTATGTTAGAGATAGAAAGAGGGAAAGATTGGAATTCGAAATTCAAATTGTGTGAGAGGGAAATGAGAGAGTGAGGTTGGGTTGAGACAAACCATGGTTGAGTTAGATGAGATGGCATGATTAGGTTAGAAGGGAATATGCCAAATGAATAAGGAATATCTATCCTTGGAGAGAAAGTGAGATGAAGGGTTGAGATGAGTTTGATTTAGTTGTGTTGATGTGATGGAAGGGAGCCTTGGTTTGAAATTCCAAATTTGAATTTGAAGTATGAGAGGGGGAAAAGAATAAGGTGAGTATTTTTCCCCATGTATTTAATTGAAGGGGTGAGTAGTATATGATGTGGAAATGGATGTGATGGGGAGCCCCATGTGAGAGATTAAAATTTGATTGAGAGAGGAGGAAGGTTTATGGAGGAAGTGAGATGTAAGTGTGTAAGAGTGAGTTTGGGGAAGGGGAGAGGATGTTGAAAGATGGGGAGCCTTTAGCTTTAGGATTCAAATTTGAAATTTGAAAAAATTTGGGGATGAAAGTGAGGTGGTTGTGGGTGAAGGTATATTTGTTTTTGAAATGAAGGGTTGGATGAAGAAGATGAAATGAGGTGGGAAATCTAAGTGGTTGGATTGGAATGTAAGAGAGAAAGTTTCAAAAGATATGGTAGGAAGTAGGGGACAAGGGAAAACATTGAAAGTACAGGAATATTAAGAGGATGTTGGGGTAAGATTGGAAAGGTTAAAAAATTTAAAAGGTTGGAGATTATTGGTGATGAGATTAATCAAAGGATTGATTAAGGCTTAATCCTTTTGTCACTAAGAAAGAAGAGTTGACAAAGTTGATTATGGGTTATGTGTTGGATGAGAAAATAAAAGTTATCAAATCCAAGGAACAAACGTCAGTACATAATCCATAATACGTTGAGTTTCCACGACTCGACGTAATCAAAAAAAATCTTAAAGCAAACAAGCTAAGTCTTGCATTTATTGTAAGCAACCTAAACGAGAAAGGATTTTTTTTACGCAAAGGCCCTTTTGACTTTTTTAAACCCCAAAGGGGGGTAAACCCTTTACTATTAGAGAAAGTAAACAAGGGAATGGCATTAAAAACTTTCCTTATGTCCCCACATGAAATACAAAGCCCAGGTTTAGAAAAAACTTGGCAATTTTTTATCAAAAATTGAGTTGGGGGGCGTTGGCCAAAAATGGGGTTTTAAATTTGGACTCCCTCTAATTCTAAAACCCTTTCGAGTTTCCAATGAAACAAAACAACAACCTGTAAAAGATCCACAAGTTGGAAGGGGAAAGCCGACTTTAAAATTCGTCCCTCCAACAAAGGCGGCCTTGCTGGGTGCTCGAACGTTCGCGCGCTAGGCCCAGTTTATTGGTTCGGATGATTTTGCTATCATTTTGATTTTATGTGTTTCGAAGGTTTATTGTTACTTAAAACAAAGGAAAACCTAATTAATGTTGGCCCCAACAAAATAAATTCATTTTAAATAACAACACCGTTTTTTACATAAATGCATGATTATTGAAATTTAAAATAAACATTTAAAAAGCTTTTGTTTTTTACAAAAATAAAAAAAAATGCATACGCCAATATTTTTAGTTTGATAAAAAATTGTCTTTTAGAGACATACGAATTATGACTAGATTTACATAGTTAAAAATAAAACAAAAAATAATAATATTGACATACAACTTTGTTGTTAATAAACTTAGTGTGTCACTTGAATTGTAAAATAAAATTAAGGTGCAAAAATATTAAGTGTATCAAGAAATTATAGTGTGTCACTTAAAATGTATCATGAAATTAAGTGTGTCAAGAAATTTCTTTGCGTCATTTAAAAAATATCAGAAATCAGGTGTCAGAAAAATAGCGTGCACTTAATAGTTTTAATAAAGTATGTGTCAAAAAAAAAGACTTAGTGTGTTTGTTTTTTTTTTAAAAAAAAAGTCTTCTACCCTCTTACTCTTTACCATTAAGAGTGTCAGACGTTTTTTGTGTTTTTTTTTTCTTTTGAGTCAAACACCCAGTAAGACATATAACATCTTACTCAGTAAGATGGGGGGGACTGTCTTACTGCTCTTACTATTAAGAAATGAAGACTCGGTTAATTTTAATATATTTTTATGGTTTAATTACTATGTTTTAATTTTGATAAAAAGTCTTGTTTCATATTTACATAAGCTACTTAAATAAATTGCAGAAACGAGCACTTAAAATCATTCGGACAAATAAAAAAAAATAAACAACAATATTTCGTTCGATTGACATTTTAGCCACCACTTAAGGAAAAATGTGATAAATTCAGACCTAAAAACAGTTTAATGAAACACACCACAGACTTTTCTAGGGCCCCATTTAACTGAAGATTTGGTAGTCATATTCAGATCTAAAACATCTAATGAAACAAACAGGCCCTTATGGCAATAACAAAGGGGGAAGACAATACAAAACATTACAAAATGTAACAAAGACAAGTGTGTTCAAAAAACTTTTTGTCAAAAATACAATAATTCAAGAAAAAGCATATAGTGATTTGTTGGGCAAGAAACTTAGTGTTTCAAAAGAAAAAATAAGTGTGTAAGAAACTAGTGTGCCCCTTGAAACATAAAATGAAACTAGTTTTCAAGAAACTTAGCGTGCCAAAAAGAAAAAAAATAAGTGTTTAAGAAATTTAGTGTTTCACTTGAAACATAATTGAAACTAAATTGTCAAGAAAATTAGTGTGTCACTTGATATATCACGAAAGTGTGTCGATAAAATGTGTCAAAAAACGTGGTGTGTCATTCCAAAAAACGCAAAAGTGCGTCACAAACTTTGTTTATAAATGAAAATATGCAAAAAACGTCAAAGATACAAACAACGGACAAGATATCACGAGAAAATATTAAAGAAAACATAGTTGATAATGAAATTTTAATCTATTAAATTGCTGACGATCATCGGTACAAATGTATGATTAATACAAAAACAATATTTTGTAACAAAAAAATTCACCCTATTTTAATTATTGTTAGACAACAACAATAAAGTTTCTTTTTTGGCCCAAAGCCAAACTGTGTTTCAATTGTATTTCTTCAAAAAAAGATGTCATCTTCATCACCTAAAACATTGTTTTTTAGTTATTGATAAATAGAGAGATGTGTATAGTTCTATGAGAGAAACAATAAAAAACCATCAAAGAATATGACATTTTTTAATTTATGATTGATTTTACAAGAATTACGTATTAGAGAGATGGTGAGAAGCTTTTTGATGGCCTGTGATTTTTCGAAAAGCGAGATTTGAAATATAGGATTATATTCACGAGAAGAATTAAAAATTTCGATTAAATAACTATAATATCCCTACCACATCATTACCAAATGTTACCATTTCTACCCTTTTTATCCTTGTTATCTTAATACACTTTCAATTTGATCCAACCTATATATATATGTATATATATATATATATAAAAATAATATATAAATATAAACTATATATAATATCTCAATATATATATAAAAAGTATCGGTTGGATCAAATACTATATAATAATTAAAATAAATACACAATATAAAAATAAAAATATATATAAAATATATAATTCAATTAATAAATATATAAATAAAAAGGGGGACATTCTTTCAACTACCTTTAATCAGCGAGAACTGACAGAACCACCAAAAACATACATGCACGCCTTTTTAAAATAAAATAAAAATACACGGCCAAATCAACAATAATCGTAAGTATCTCACCTATTGTTCTTCAATATCATCATGAACTCATCATCTTTTTTCACAAAAAACCTTACACTTACACACGGCCGCAATATTGTCGATGCACC